>JAVRXN010000013.1:30765955-31045955 GCA_033556935.1 Timema podura | reverse complement strand
TCTTTCTTTACGGGGGAAAATTTGGAATGAAAGGGGGGGGGGGGTGTCAAGCTTTTGCGGCGGGGACGGGGAAAAGGGTTTTTTTCTCTCTCTCTCTTTTTCTCAAAACAAAACATAAAATTTTTTTCCGTACGTGGGTTTATTTAAAATTTTCCCTATCCTTTTTTTTATATATTCTTCCATACAAAGATTATTAAAAAATCTTAAAAGGGTCTTCTATCAGAAAGTAATCTAAAAAGGATGTCCTTCTCCCTCTCTTTTTCTTACAGGGGAAATGGGGGGGTTAAGGTGTTTTTTATTGATCCTGTAGACAAAAGTTTCTCTCCAAGACCTCACCCCCCTGCGGAATCTTGATAAAAGGAGGGTTCTTCTCACTGATGGGGGATTTTCCGCTCTGCGACAAGAAGGGTGTGAGGGGGTGACGGTGAATTCTTTCCTAAGGGTTTGCAATATTTATTATTTCTTCCAGCTTGGTGAAAGACGACTTCCGCCCTGTGACATGGGAGGGCGATAATCTTAAAAGAAAATATCTTTTCACCGTGAACATCTGCGTGAGTTGTTGAACTATAAAATTTCCGGCATCCCTGAGAAGATTGTTTTCGGTTAAAGTCACACGCTCAGTAGAGGGTGTGGCTTGGAATACTCTCGAGTCTCCGCTCGTAGAGGGCGTGGCTTGGAATATCTCGTTCCCTATATTAGAGCTACCCTTTCTAGGGAAATCATTAGCTACCATCACATTCTAAAGCTAACAAGTCTAGTGATAGCAGCGTATTATTAAGTACGGTCTTTTTCGAGTGAGATTGTATCGAGAAGTTGCGGATTTAGGATTGGTCACGGCTTCGTGTAATTGTATTAAAGTTTGAACCGCGCTTCGCCGGAGGGTTACGTATTAGCGGGAAGTATAATGTTGGTTTACATAACCGTTTCTCGCTGTTAACCCGACGCGCAGTGAGAGTTTCAAGGGGCGGAGTTGCTGCTCGTATACAAGGGTTTTCCCAAGCTTAGCAAGACGCTATCTTAAACTTTGAAGGTAAGCGTACATTCAAATCACACACACATCCAATGTTATAGTTTTATGATACTTACTCTTCATTTTTTTAAATGTGCTTAGTTATCAACCTTTACGGTTTAAACTTCTCTAGCGCCGTTTTAATGTTTTAGTTTTGTATCGTTTACCATATACTCTAACTAATAATAATTGTTATTCTTTTTATAGATTCCTAGATTATACTCTAATCGTTAAATAAAAAAAATGTTTTATAGATTCATAGACTTTACATACAAAGGATTAAAAAAAAATGTTTTTATAGATTCATTTAGACTTATATAGACTTATACATTTATTTCCAAAAAATAAAAAAAATTTTTTTTTATAATATTCTAATTGATTAAAAACTGATACATTCTTAGACTTATTCATAAAAAAAAATTAATTTTTCTTTTTTACAAAAAGAATTGCTCATGAGTTAAGACATTAACTTTTTTACTTCAATGTTTGTTTATCATAGCTCGTTATATTATTCACCCAATGTTATGTTTTTATGAATACCTACTCTTAATTTTTTAAATGTGCTTAGTTATCAACCTTTACAGTTTAAAACTTATCTTGCACCGTTTTAATGTTTTAGTTTTGTATCGTTTACCATATACTCTAACTAATAATAATTGTTAATTCTTTTTATGATTCTAGACTTATACTCTAATCGATTAAATAAAAAATGTTTTATAGATTCATAGACTTATACATACAAAGGATAAAAAATGTTTTATAGATTCATAGACTTATACTTTATTTCCAAAGAATAAAAAAAATGTTTTTATATAAATTCTAATTGATTAAAATACTGATGCATTCTTAGACTTATTCATAAAAATTTATTTTTTCTTTTTTAACAAAAAAAGAATTGTCATGAGTTAGACATTAATTTTTTACTTCATGTGTGTTTATCATAGCTTGTTATATTATTAGGAATACAGAGAAAAAAGTAATATCGTTATTTCTTTTTATTTAAAAAAGTTTGTTATATTATTAGACTTATATCGTAAAAAATTTTTTTTTCTTTTTTAACAAAAAAATAATTGCTCACGAGTTAAGACATTAGCTTTTTTTACTTCAATGTTTGTATATCATAGCTTCATGATCTGCTATCTGTAAAAAAAAAAACCAATACTAACTAGGTGTTCCTGTTTGTTTGTTTTTATAGCTGTCTCGAGTCACTCGATGAGATCCTAGAGCAAGCCATACAGAAATGAAGGATAATGCGAGGAGAGTGTGCCTGCTTAGAGCATAGCGTGCAACTTAGAAACATGTCAGGACCGCGGCCAAAACGAGCTCGCCTGTCATCTCCTATCATCGTATCTAGACAGACTAACGGTAATAAGTGTGTATACCCTCGATGAATTAACCTCTAATGAACAACTTTTAATTAAAAACCTGAGGACATGATTCGCTCCTCGTGATGGGAAGTTATTTAATGCTTACATAGAACATATACCCGGACAGATTAAGACCTCGAGCGTACTGATATTCGGGCAAGACGATATAAACGTACAGATCCAAAGACTTATGACCCTGTCACGAAACTTAGGTATAGGATTACGCAGTTTAGGCTTTACCTGGAGCCGTAGGATATCTATCAAACTTATCGAGCAAGCGTACGCCCAAAGCATAAAGACGTACTCTATCACCAATGAACTTACCCTATAAGGATCCTGTTCAGTTTCTCGTTGCGTGCGGGATATTTACGTTAAAGACGGTAGAAGAATCAATTGCAAATAACCCGATAAAGGTAAATTGTACTCTCATCTGCGAGTTTAGGCATCCTACCGAAGATAGAATTGAAAAGGGTTATTTCAACTCGACTCTATGCGATATATTTACCTGATAAACTTGGAGGAGCTATATGAAAATAACGTGATCTTTCCACTCCCCTTTCTCAGATTGAGGCGTTCGTTTCTAGGATCGGGATGGATATATGACGGCACGTTGGAAATGAGAATAAAATTTCTCGAAAAAACTCGGTTTTCTCGATCGGAGCTCGGTGTTCAAATCCCTGAAATTATAGCCAAACGTAGAGCGTTGATAAATGTACAATCTGAAGAAGGACTTTGCTTCCCCGTATCCGTATTGACGTGCCTCTTTGAACCGACGGGAAAAGCTCAACGTTTATCCTCTTATCCTAATTTTCGAGATGTGCTGAATCTAGATGGAATCCCGCTCCGTTCGAAAATGAGGTATATCGAACGCTTCGAAAGGCTTAACGATATATCCGTTAATGTGTACACCGCGAAAACACGACGGGAGTGACTCTTATATTGACACTGCAGACAAACTCTAAAACAGTAGTGATCGTTCCCGTGCACGTCAGCGCTAAAGAACGCGCCAGACATGTTCATTTTATTCATGATAAGAGTGCACGGAACGGGAACATATCATTTAGGCGGAATCAAAATCTCTTCGGTTAATAAAACCCGCACTATCGTTAAATTCTAACGAAAGCGTAGGTACTTTTGCGATCGATGTTGACCGCTTTTCTGACCGAAAACAAACTTGTAAACATAAAGATACGTGTATAAAATTTGGTGCGGTAAGGAGTAAATTCCCTCAAGGAGAGGATAAATTCCTCACGTTCTCACAGTATAAGCATCAGGAGAAAACAGGATTTATCGTATATGCAGACCTGGAGAGCTTACTCGTGCCGATAGAGACGAGCGATCCCGACCCGAAATTTTCTTATTACCGAGAATGTACAGCGTCATGTGGCTTATTCTGTAGGTATGTACACTAAATGTAATTTTGACGATAGTCTCTCAGGGTACCGACGCTTCACGGGAAGAGATTGTACAGATCAATTTGTTGAAGCTCTCGTAGATACAGCAAAGCGCGTACTAGATTGCTATAGTACCGTCGTTTCGATGACACACTAACGCTTGCTCAAGAGATGCTCATATACCGGCCTCTCATTGTCATATATTTCGAAAAGCCTTACGCGAATGATGATATTCGCGTTATGGATCATTGCCACTTGACGGGCTTTATCGCGGGAGCAAGTCACGCAGCATGCAATATTAATTACAAGAACCCGAGCCACCTGAGCGTAGTAATCCATAACGCGCGTTGCTACGACAATTTTTTTCCTTCTTGAATCACTTGTCGACGTAGAGAGACTGATCCGTTCACGGGAGAGAGCGTTCTCGTCATCCGGGAAAGTCAAGGTTATTGGAGAGACTATGGAAGATTCAAGTAATCATAAAATATATTCGGCCGGGTTTCGAGGGATCACGATTAAAATTTAGATAGTTCAGCTTTCTATGTAGTCCCTAGAGAAATGCGTTATTTACCTTGAACCGACCAACTTAAATCACCCGTAAGTGTCATCCTGAGGATGACGGTTCAAAACTAGTCACTCGTAAAGGCGTGTTCCCCTATGATATATAGATTCATTCGAGCGAATGAACGAGACTCAGTTACGGCAAGGATAAATTTTACAACGCACTCACAGATAGTCAATATCACTCAGGAAGACTATGATCATGCTTGCGAGGTTTGGCGACTATTTGAATGTAAGAATCTTTGGGACTACTCGAACCTTACCTGTATACGACGTAACGCTACTGGCGACGTCTTTGAGAACTTTCGCGATCTCTGCATGAAGACGTATGACTCGATCCGGATGGTCTCTTACAGCTCCTGTCTTGCGTACAGGCTCTATTGAGAATAACCCGGGTACGGCTCGAATTATCGATGATGTGAACATACATCAATTCATCGAGGGAGGTATCCGAGGAGGGGTATGTTTGTGGCTAATCGGCACTCTGTAGCGAATAATCGGTATATGGACTCATTCGACCGTTTCCAAGCCGGAGTCTTACCTTGTTTATCTAGACGTGAATGACTCTATTCATTTAGTATGCTGTCTCACTACCCTTTGAAGGGTTCAGGTGGCTCGAAGATGATGAAATTGATCTTTGGATGTGCGAAAAGTAGAGGACGATGCGGAGACGGGGTTATCTTGCAGGTAGATCTCGAATATCCACGAGATGTACCGATGCTCATTCCGCTTGCCGTTCTGTCCCGAGAAGGGGATTCCCCCGTAGGTAAGCACGAGAAATTGTTAACGACTTTAGCTGATAAGACTAGGTACGTCATTCACTACCGTCATCTAAAGCTATGTTTGGCGAATGGATTGAAACTGACAAGAGTCCACAGGGTTCTTGTTTCAAGCAACGCCATGGATGCTCCGTATGTCAAGCTGAACGCGGAAAATGAGGAGTAAAGCGAGCAATCAGTTTGAAAACATGTTTTCAAACTGATGAACAATGCCGCATTCGGTCGTCTTATATCTAACAAGAGGCCTCCGTACGATAAAGATAGCTACCAGGTGGGGGGGAATTTGGAGCGGGTAACCTCATAGCTAGCCCAAACTTTAAAAACCGTACGATCGTGTCGGAAAACCTGGTCATCATCGAGATGGAACCGCAAGAGATTTACTTGATATGCCGATTTATGCAGGATTCGCCATTTTGGAAATCTCAAAGGTAGTCATGTACGGTCTACATTATCAGGTTATGGTTCCCGCTTCCGGCAGGTGCGTTAAAACTCCAATACACGGTACGGACTCATTCTCTATACTACATGACTGTTGAGGGATGCGTACCGCGACTTATCCTGTTAGCTAATGACTACCTGGACACATCCGCCTACGGACAAGACAATGTTTACGGGATGCCTGTACTAATAAGGGGTGCTCGGTAAACTAAAAGATGAGACTCGAGGTCGGATCATCACCGAATTCATGGTTTACGTCCTAAACTCTATTCATTCGCCGGTACAAGGAGATGGCGAGACCTCAAGGCTAAAGGGGTCAAGAGTAGCGCGTTAAGAACGCTTTCGTTAGAGGACTATCGTAATTGTCTGACTGATGCGACGATAGTCATGAGAGAGGCTCGTTCAATAAGAGCTGTAGGATTCAAAACTTTACACTCAAAAATTCAAATCGGGTCGCCCTATGCTCTATCGACGTAAAAGATTATAGTACCCGGTACGGTCAATACTCTACCATGGTATCATTACTCTATAAGTGGACAGGCATCTACTTCCTCCCAAGAGGCGCCGATCGATACTGAGCCGTCGTCTTTGAAAAAAATAATTTTGTCTATAGTTTTAAGTGCTAGTGATTAAGAAAATATTAATACAGTGCTTCTAAAAGTAACAATGTATATTCAAGATTTACCAACTTTATCACTATTCGATATAAGATATAGTACTCGGTACAGTTAATATTCTTCATGGTACCATTACTCTATAAGTGAGCGGGCATCTACTTCCTTCCAAGAGCCACTGTTCGATACTAACCTGTCGTCTCTATGAAAAAAGTGTCTATAGTGTAAGTGATTAAGAAATATTAATAATTAATGTCGATGTATATTCATGATGAGAGAAAACAAAAAAAATCAAGAACTATACCTTTATCACTATTGTTAAAGAAAATGTTAGTACTTCTAAAAGACTTGAGAAAATATTTATGTTGTACCACATATTCTGTAACTTTATCATTATTAACTGAAGAAAAAGAAAATACTAATTTAGTATGTATCTGTGTGTAAAAAATAGTATATCATTATATTCATTAAATGGGGTTATTGTGTGTTGTTTTTTTTATTATTTCTTTCATCCCTCCCTCCCCCTCACCCTCCCTCTCTAAGACTTATATTCCAAGAATAAAAGGTTTTTTTAGATTCATAGACTTATACATCTCTATCTAAAGAATACGAACAAAGTAATAATCGTTAATTCATTTATTTTTAAAAAAGTTTTGTTACATTCTTAGACTTATACATTTATTTCCAATGAATAAATTTTTATAGATTTCTAGACTTATACTCTAATTTATTAAAAAGGTTTTACAAAGTAATAATCTTTAAAACATGATTAATACATTACAAGTATTCAAGAAGGATAAATGAAAAAGTTTGATACATTCTTTCCTATACTTATCGTCTAATTGATTAAATACATCCTCTCCTCTAAGACTTATATTCCAAGAATAAAAGGTTTTTAGATTCATAGACTTATACATCTCTATCTAAAGAATACGAACAAAGTAATAATCGTTAATTCATTTATTTAAAAAAAGTTTTGTTACATTCTTTAGACTTATACATTTATTTCCAATGAATAAATTTTTATAGATTCCTAGACTTATACTCTAATTGATTAAAAAATGTTTTACAAAGTAATAATCTTTAAAACATGATTAATACATTACAAGTATTCAAGAAGGATAAATGAAAAAAGTTGGAGACATTCTTTCCTATACTTATCGTCTAATCGATTAAATTCAAAAGTAATAATTGATAAATTACAAGCTAGGGAGTATCCAAGAAAGATCGATTAGACTTATACATTTATTTCCAAAGAATAATTTTTTTATAGATTCCTAGACTTATACTCTAATTGATTAAAAATGTTTTACAAAGTGATAATCATTAAAAACATGATTAATACATTACAAGTATTCAAGAAGGATAAATGAAAAAAGTTTGAGGCATTCTTTTCTATACTTATCGTCTAATTGATTAAATACAAAGTAATAATTGATACATTACAAGCTAGGGAGTATCCAAGAAAGATTGATTAGACTTATACATTTATTTCCAAAGAATAATTTTTTTTATAGATTCCTAGACTTATACTCTAATTGATTAAAAAAATGTTTTACAAAGTAATAATCTTTAAAAAACATGATTAATATATTACAAGTATTCAAGAAGGATAAATGAAAAAAGTTTGAGACTTTCTTTCCTATACTTATTGTCTAATTGATTAAATACAAAGTAATAATTGATACATTACAAGCTAGGGAGTATCCAAGAAAGATCGATGAAAAAATTAAGAAAAACCTTTTCGATCTATTTGTCTCTGACTTAAAGCACTCGTTCAAGAGTTTCGATAGTTACGCATCCTTCAACTCGTCTCGTAGCTTCTTCTTCGTAGGCTCCTCGATCGCTTTCTCAGAAGTTTTATTCTTCTTTCCGAGCGTACGTTTAGAAGTGCCAGCAGTTTTCTTCCGTCTGACCGTGTCAACCTCATCTTGACCGCAGAAACATGATAACTTATCGAAATCGATGTACTCTTTATACTCGTTTATCAAGGCTATCATATGAAGCAATGCTGGAATAACCGAACCCGTATCGTTCCGCATCGCACTCTTGGTCAGATCGCAAAAGTTTTGGCTGATCAGACTTAAAATTCTTAAACCATTCTTGGAGTAGTCGGACATTTTCTGTGGCGCACGAGTAGACGGTACCGGAATGAGTGGAACACTTGTTTACGTTGTACAGATTTTTAAGCTTACTCAGAGAAGGGCAACCGAGATTGCCTAGCTCGTAAAAGTCGTACTTGTCACTATCGGCGCCGATGACACTCTGTAGCCAAGTAATCTTCTCAGTTCCTTTAATATAGATTGATAGTCGCGATGCGTACCGCTCTAGATGAGAAATCATGATAGAACGAAGATTCGAGTACTGTACTTCTCCGCCGTACCAAGATAGTCCGTGATAATAGTCGGTCACCCAATCTACATTCCTCCTGCTCGATGCGGAGAGGTCGTCGATCTTGAACGGAGGAAGAAACTTGTAGTTTGCTTCGTCAAAAGGTTCGAAATGTAGAACGCTCACCTCCTTGAATATGAATACTCTCTCATCAATCGAGTATCCTTGCACGTCGATCAACATACTGATCAAGATGAGAACGATGATGCGTCATTTATGATGTCATCTTGCTAACGTCGCTGCTTGAAGGGTTATAGCGGACTACTCTATCGTGTATGATGAGACAAAACGCCTTGGTGTTTGCAGGGATATTTTCCTCCGTCTCGAACGTTATACGACACGTCACCATACCGTCCTTGAGAGTATCTTCCTGTCGGCTGGCATCGAACACGACGACGGGTGCGTGAGACTTGAAATGAGAAGGATCAAGTAAAGGTAAAGAGGTGCTCGTTCCGTAGTACGAAGTCTGGAAATTAGCATAGTCTTCGTATAATTTCGAGAAGGAATCTTGTCTAAAGTCTAAGTTCATATCCTCATAAGGGTACATGATAGAATTTAGATAGAGTTTAGCATTACGTAAATTACAATGATCGAAAATACTTCTATCTGCAGCCGTCGTATTGTTCCGTCCAGTCTGAAGAGCGAAAACAACGTAACGAGGTTTTTCCAGCAAGGTTGACGTTTTCACAGTCCAATCATGCTGATTAGAAGTAGGTACGTTAGGGTACTCATACAATTCCCAAGTACGAAAAGGTAGCTCGATGATCCTTCCACTCTTGATGAAATTAAGCAGGTTGAGACGATTGATATCGTCAGTCTTTATATGCGGTACAAGCCAAGATATTTTACTTAACTCGATCCTAGAGAGTGTCTCCGCGACGGGAGGAGGCGCTCTTTGTAAAGCGTTGTTGTCGCTGGTCGAACGAACTAGCACCAGTTCTTGTTTCGCATTGATTAGTATTCGAGAATAGTCTTCGACGAATCCTAGTATGAGACGTAAAGGGATGCATACGTCAAAGATGCCTGTTTCCGCGTGCACGTGAACTCCTTCAAATCTCCAACCCGCGTTTGAAAGATGAGTCTGCTCACCGTTCCTTATAGATAGATAGTTTTTAAGCTGAGTCGAAATGCCTACATCTCTCGATTGATCAATCTCTATCCCGTTGATCTCATAGGCGATTCTTGAGAATAGATGCAGTATTCCGTTATTAACAATCCTTGAAGTACTTCCGGGTTCTCCCGTATTCAAAAGTAGTCGTCCTTTGATATGTAGTAGAGAAACGGTGAGGTAACGTGTACAGTCCTTCTTGTTGGATAGATATCCTAAGCTCGTTCCCGTTAGCTAACGGTCCGGGAATATACGAGGCGTAGGAATGATACTGGAAACTGGTCAAGGCCGTATCGAAAGCGGCGGAGTCTCCAATGTTCAGAATGTCCACGGCGTCATCCATTATTTTCGTAACGAGTAGCCTAGACGTCTTAAATATTGTTTATTTGTAGGTGTTAACACTTTCACTGTTCTTCTCTCAATGTTTCGAGGAAGATGACGTCGTCTCGTTTTATCTAGTACGAGTCCCATCCCCACCGACTCGTTTCAGATGTATACGTAGCGATATCGTTTCGTCTCTAAAGTTGACGATATCTCCTCGTTCGTCGATAAGTCGTACTGCGATAGACTCTATTACTCGCTTCGTTACCGGAAGGTAAATGATATTGTTCGGCGCTTCCACTATCTTATAGCCTGGCGGGACGGTCATGCTGAACTCGTGCAAGGTATGACTCGGTTCTCCGTTGACGTAAGCCCCGCTAGCGAGACTACATTCTACGCGGATCACATTCACGTGAAGAATATTCACGGTATTGGTAGATATGTGCGTCTTCCCTGCGGGAAGTATGACGGAGTCGAACCCCAGCAAGGATGCGAACGTGCCAGACCGGGTAAAGTCAATAGGTTTATTGCAAGTGATATAGCTCTTTAAAGTGCTAGGGTCACCGATAATCGAGAGCTTTACGTTACTCGAGATTCTCTTCGCAAGAATCTGTCCAACGCCTCAAGTTCATAGGTACCCGGAGGGACGGTATACTCTTTACCGTCACAATAAAATTTATTATTACGTTCGTCGATGTTCGGTATGGAATTGAACGTCGCCAGATTGATCAGTCCGATGAACCATTCTTCTTCGCGATTCTCTTCTCCGAGCAGGATATGCGGGAAGTAGTTCTCAGTTAGATTCGAACTCTGACCCGTCAGTGTAAGTGTCATAGACATATTTACTAAGATCGAACGTCAGCGCGAGTATTTAAGGAAAGCTAAACAAAGATGGCCGCATAAAACGGTTCCGTACTCTTGATAGCGCGTATGATTATAGGTGATAGGTATTCCTCCGAGATATCGAACAAGTTCGAGTGGCGGCCTTAGATCACCGAAACTATCGAAGTAATCCGCCCGCTCGCCGTTTTTCTTATACGCCACCCAATGTGTACCCTTACCACTATCATTATCAAGAGTGATGATGCCGCTCTCTATCCTCCAAGGGGGGCTGCTAGGTAAAGCATCCCTCGCAAATACTCCCCTAAAAAAGTGGATTTTTAACTTGCTAGCGTACTTGCGCAGATCCGTTTCAGTAAGGGCACGTTTAGGTAGTCATTTTTTTTTCGGGTAAGGTTGTAGATACATCCCTTTCCCCATGGCGATAGCCTCGAGCGTGCGATTATGTCTCTGAGCCTCGTTCAATTGTTTCGTATTCGCCTTCGCACTTTGTACAGCCTTCGTGATTCCCGCAGCTCCTCCGGCGACGGCTCCAAGCGCTGCGATCAAAGGTAGTATAGGTAGAATTCCACCCTTCTTCTTACGGCGAGTAGTAGTAGTAGTAGCACTCTGTTGACGACGTCGAGCTTTCTTCTTTAGACCGGAACCCATCTTGACTTTAGCTTTCATCGCGTTGACGACAGCCCACGCGGCGGCTTTCTCGTTCAACTTCGAGTCAGGTGCGAGCAATCTTTTCCACGATTTCTCGATAAGTTCACGATCTGCGGTATGACGTCCTGCAAGATCTTTCACCTTGGAGTAGGCGATATCGTGTTCTTTACAGTATCGATCTAACACGTTTATTCCGGGATCGCCTCGTTTCAATCGTTTATCCAACTTTGTTCCCGGCCCGCAATACTGGTATCCGGGTATATGCAGCTCAAACGGCAGATTATTGATTATCTTATCCAACAACCCCCCTCCTCTTCTTCGCCTCATGACACGTACTGATTCCTATTTATATAGGTGCGTGCATTATATAGATGAACTAGTCGACATGCGGCTCGAGAAACAGACAGACTATTTAACTGTACGCAACAACGATCACGATGCAGGTAGAGCTTTACCTCAGATACACGGCACGTTGTTGCCTGATACTATCCGTTGCATCATCTGCGGACCTTCGAATTGCGGTAAAACCAACGCTATGATCAGTCTGTTGGAGGAACCTAACGGTCTACGCTTCAAGAACGTGTACGTTTACTCTAAATCGTTATACCAGCCCCAGTATCAACGTTTATCGAAGATTCTCTCGCTCGTCGAAGGCATGGGCTATTTCCCTTATTCTGACAACGCGGAAATTATCACGCCGTCCGAGGCCAAACCCGACTCTGTATTCATTTTTGACGACGTCGCTTGCGATAAACAGTTTAATATACAGGCTTATTTCAGTATGGGCAGACATAAGGCTATAGACTGTTTCTATCTTTGCCAGACGTACTCGCGCATCCCGAAACAGATGTTGAGAGATAACGCCAATCTTCTCATCCTATTCAGGATGGACGATACGAACCTGAGACACGTTTACGACGATCACGTGAACACTGATATGACATTCCAAAAATTTAAGGAAGTGTGCTCGCTGTGTTGGAAAAAACACAAGTACGATTTTCTTGTGTTGAGTAAAGATCATGAGATTGATAAAGGGCGATATCGCTACGGTTTCGATACCTTTATATTGCATGATTGACATGAACGCATATTCAGTAGGCGATAAGACATCATGTCGTCCATATCTAAATTCGGTCATAGTCTCTACAAATATAGATCTCTCGTTGAGACGGAAGGAAATCTGACTTTAAACTCTCAAGGGTATTTCGACGCTAGATCGAAGAGGATCGTCAACGTCGAGACGCCCATCGCATCTAAGGATGTCTGTAACAAGTCTTACGTCGATAGGATGGATGCGAGACATAGTAACGAGCAGATACTCGCTCTCAACACTGCCAAGGACGCCATCAAAGGACAGATGGAATCGTTGATCGAGAATTTGGAGAACGATCGAATAAAATATGCCAACTTTGAGAAGAGTAGCCATCAAGGGATGGAGGAGGTGTGGAAACTGGCTCGTCATCATGAAGATCGTCTCAACGAAAATAAAACGGTGCTTGACGCTTTAGGTCCAAAGTTGCTAAGCCTAGAGGAATCTTTCGCGATACAACGAACCGTTTACACCGAATTGAACAATATGATAGCGAGAGGTATACTATCCGTAAAGGGGGTAGATAACGATCGACTTTACGATGCGGGCGGCTTAGTTTTACGAAACATAGGTACGCCTTCATTACCTTCAGACGCCGTGCCTAAAGCTTATGTAGACTCTACGGTAAGTCATGGTTTCATCTACATCTACTTGGATTCAAAACCTACGAGGAAGGATACGAGACATTTCGAATTGGCTCTAACGGGTGAACGTGGTTATAAGTTCAAGAGGGCAGGGATCGTTTCAACGATGATCATGAACTTGAAAGATGTTATTTGCTTGTTGAATCTTAAAATTATCGACGATCCTCCTTTCGAGGTGTCCAAAGATGACTCTATATCTTTCATGCTAGAAAAACGCTTGACAACGACTCAGATTTTACACGTTGAATTAGGTTTTACTTACGTTTAGATATAATGAACCGTTTCTTCATCGTAAGAGACATTCGCACCTTACATCATGTCGACGAAGGTCACGGAGGATATCATAAAAGCGAGTAAGATTATTAAACGAAAGTATAAGCAACTACGCGATGCCCGACACGAGTCCGAGCACGTCGTGAATGAAACATTCAAACCTATCACGGATCCTCTAAGCAAGATGGTGAAGGCGCTCGCTGAACCCGAACCTGAGGAGGTAGAAGTATCGCCTGAGAGATTGCAGAACAGACATCTATTGGATACTTATCTTTATTCGTCTCGCGCGCATTCCGATAAGACCTATGGAGTCCGCCATGAAGGTAACTCCACCAAGCTCGGAGATACCCGTATCGTATTCGACGGGAGTGACGGTACGATACTTCTCAACAATATGACGATACCGTATACCCGAGGGCTATTAGAATTACTCTTCAGAAGAGCACCCGCGCATTATACTAAGGAGGATCTGAAAGTATACAAATCTATGCTCGAAGAAACAAACGCGCATCGGTTGAGAAACGAGCCGTACGCCCGTATCAAGATGCGCGCGGGATTAAAGTATTCGTTAATCATCAAACCTATGTTTGAGGAGGAGCTCGAGGGCGACGGTTTATACAAGATGGAGACAGGACGAGGGATCGATTATACCTATTGGGACGATCCTAACGAATTGGTCGATCGATTACGACTCTTGCAAGCATCTACAGAGGCCGGTCATTCCGCTCACCAGAACGAGATCGTTTCCATCATTGAGGAACTACGCGAGGCTGGAATTATCGTATAAAGACATTCATCTCATCGGTATTTTATCATAATCATGTCCACCGTCAAGTGGGGGATTGCACTCGAACTTCATCGTCCTGCAAGACGACGATTCCCCCGAAGACATGTTAGCGTACGAGGCTTGAACGAACTCCTTCAGGCTGATCTGGTGGAGATGATACCCTACTCCCGATCGAATAAGGGGTTCAAGTACCTTCTCACCGTCATCGACGTGTATTCCAAGAGGGCTTGGGCCGCACCTGTCAAGACTAAGACGGGTAAGAATGTCAGCACCGCAATGGCTCTCCTCCTCGACAAGGTGACCGGCAAAGGTTTACCTCCCGTCCGTCATCTCCAAACGGATAATGGGACAGAGTTTTACAACGCGGAATTCAAAACACTCATGAAGAGAAAGAGAATCAATCACTATTCTACATACAGCAACGTCAAGGCTAGTGTCGTGGAACGATTTAATCGCACTCTCAAGAACATGATGTGGAGGAGGTTCACGGCTAAAGGATCATATCAATGGATAGATATGATCGATTCCTTACTGGATGAATACAACCGGACTGTACACTCGACCATAAAGATGAAGCCTATAGACGTCAAGGACGACAGACTTTTACATACAGTCTATAAACGTCTCAAGATCTCGGATTCTACACCAAACATATTTAAAGTGGGTGATATAGTCCGTATCAGTAAGTATAAGGACGTTTTCGAAAAGGGTTATACCGCAAACTGGTCGACCGAACTGTTTAAAATACGTAACGTCGTCGAGACTAATCCTAGGACCTTCCTACTCGAAGATATGAAGGGTAAGCCTATCACAGGAGGATTCTACGGTAAGGAGCTTAGAAAGACTTCGTATCCGGATGTTTACCTTGTAGAGAAGATAGTCAGACGTTCCGGAAATAGAGTATACGTCAAATGGTTAGGGTTTGACTCTACGCACAATTCGTGGATCGATGCGAAGGATATAGTGTAGAAGGAGGAGAGGGGCGCGTCCCCCTCCATTCCGAGCATAGACGCACAATTCGTAGATCGATGCGAAGGATATAGTGTAGAAGGAGGGGAGGGCGCGTCCCCCTCCATTCCGAGCATATAAAGCGGTCGCGAGGTAGAGAGACGCTTCACATTCGATATGTTTAGACAGTTGGGTTACCGTCTGGAGGACATGAGCGATATTAAGATCTCGAACGGCGGCTTAGAATACTACATCGCGGCGGTTGACAAGGGCTACAGCGAGCACTGCGATTCTTCCATACACTGGCTCGGGAGTCATAATCCCGGAATGTGGGAATCGAGTCAGTCCGTCGAGCGCTGTTCTACATCATGCCCCGTCTACAACCTCAAGGAAGGGGACGAGTCGCAAATTCTCCAGGAGGAGGAAGACGCTTTGTGCGCGGCGTTGGATCGGATCGAGCGCGAGGAACACGATCGGGTCAAGTGCATCTCCGAACTTGAAAAGTACCGGACCTACAACGTCCGTCGTCTAGAAGGAGATGAAGAGGTCAGTGAAGCGGAGGACGAGCCGAACATCATAACGCTAGACTGTGTTGGCAGAGTTCGTCTTCCGGGTAAAAACTTTGGTGCGAGGTACAGGAGTCGCTTTAACGCTTCACAGCGAGGACTGATATATCTAGGAGATGACAAGTACGAGCTATTCAAGTGGTGAAGCGCCTAAGTCGGTCTTTTCGCGCGCGCTTACCGAAGTCTATAATCACCGAAAGACTTTAGAGAAAGAGATTTATCGTATGCACTGATTAAAAAGACTTTATATTTTTTCCGAGAGAAAGAATTTTATTTTTTAATAATCTTTGTACTGAATATATATGTATGTATGTATGTATCTTCGTAATCTTAAGAATATACACGTTAAATAAGAGTCTGTACTATTTATTTAAGTTTACGATCCCGTTAAGAAAGATGAAAAAAGATAAAGGAAGAGATTTTAAAGAAGGTATTTAACCTTAATTCCTAATTTCCTTGTAAGAGAGAGAGAGAGAGAATACATAGAGATAGAGAGTATCCTTTTAAGATTTATAATAATCATTGTATGGAAGATATATAAAAAAAGGGATAGAGGAAGAGATTTTATAATAATAAGACCCACTGTACAGAATATATTTATGTATTGTTTTAAAGAATCCATACTATTTAACCTTAATTCCTAATTTCCTTGTAAGAGAGAGAGAGAGAGAGAGAGAGATAGAGAGTATCCTTTTAAGATTTATAATAATCATTGTATGGAAGATATATAAAAAAAGGATAGAGGAAGAGATTTTATAATAACACCCACTGTACGGAATATATTTATGTATTGTTTTGAGAGAGAGAGAGAGAGAGAGAGAGAGAGAGAGAGAGAAAACACCCTTCCCGCGGTCGCCGCCGCGAAAGAGCTTGCCACCCCCCTCCCCTCTTAATTCCTAATTTCCCTGTAAGAGAAAAAGAGAGAGAGAGAAAACACCCTTCCCGCGGTCGCCGCCGCGAAAGAGCTTGCCACCCCCCTCCCCTCTTAATTCCTAATTTCCCTGTAAGAGAAAAAGAGAGAGAGAGAAAACACCCTTCCCGCGGTCGCCGCCGCGAAAGAGCTTGCCACCCCCCTCCCCTCTTCATTCCTAATTTCCCTGTAAGAGAAAGAGAGAGAGAGAGAAAACACCCTTCCCGCGGTCGCCGCCGCGAAAGAGCTTGCCACCCCCCTCCCCTCTTAATTCCTAATTTCCCTGTAAGAGAAAAAGAGAGAGAGAGAAAACACCCTCCCGCGGTCGACGTCGCTTGCCAACCCGCCCCCCGCAGAACCATCCAACACACGCGAGCTATAAACCCCCCCACCATCCCACCCCCACCTCCTACATCAACACATCATCACGATACCTCCCCTACCTTCCCCTCTCTGCCCTGAAAACCGTACCTATGTATAAGGCCCTATCCCAAAAACTACCCACCCCACTATTATGACGTCACTTCCGCCCTGAGGACCGTAAATGATCCCTACTAGCAGTTCTCAAACTTTTTTTAGATTGTACCCCTTGGCCATGAATAAAAGTTTAATGTACCCCCAAGGTGAAAAAAATTCCAAATGACAAGCTTTAAAAAAATATGACCACATGGTAAAATGATATATTTAATCTATTGGGTAAAAATATCCGTAATCAAAATATTTTTCTAATCTGACAAATCTATTTAGAGCGAATCCTACTGTTATATAGCCTTAACATTTTATCTTATTGAAAAATCGTTATGATCAGTTTTTTAAAAAAACATAAATTTACTGTAAAAAGTCTGTAGAAAAGTTTTACACATTTTCTTCACAAATTCGTTCAAAAATAAAGGAAAAAAGTAAATCCGAACACGATATTTTCAAATCAAAATTTTTAATTATAATTCTGGAGCTGATATATTATGAATCCCAAAGTTTTTCAATGAGAGGGGTATGGATGTATGTCTTGGCAAACCTTTTTGACGTCTGGTTGTCCAGTTGAAACTTTCAAGCGAAGGTCCGGCTTCAAATTTAGCTTATTACGGTAATTATTTTTAGGTACTGTACATACAGACAGCATGGATCAAAAACCACTCTCACAGAGATATGTTGTTGAGAAAGGCATCATAACCTGCTAATGTAGAAGATAACAAGTAGAGGGTTAAAAATTCTCAAAAATCAGTCTCCAGCCGAGAGCAAATACAGGAAAAAGAGAGGTTAAAATAAATTAATAACGGTAACTGCCAACAATTAGAGTTTTCCATTGATTCTTTGTTATTTTGCCAACTTTCCCTCGAGAGCTGCTCGCGTACCCCAGTTTGAGAACCGCTGGTTTAGAGGTCACTTCATTAGCAAGAAAGACGATTCTCACCATAATGCCAAAACAGGGCAACCCAGCGAAACATAAAACTCTTGGTGCTATTGGACTGTTTATAAAACATGATTTTATAATATTCTATTGAAATATGTGGAGTAAAAAAGCCGAATTTGTTTTATTTTTTATTTGGATGAACATTTATTTTATGTTGATACTCTGCACGATGTAATAAGTTTAATGCATTTGCTATTTTTGGAGAGTTTAAGAATTTTACATAATATATATAAACTTGTTTTCATTAAAAGAGCTTACTGACAACTCTAAGTAAGTATTTGTCTACGAGTACATAGGCCTAGATCAAATCATATCCTATTTCTTTTATTCACCTTTCAACAATAATAATAATAAATAAATATAAATACACAATATTAGTTTTAACAATTTCACAAAATAGTTTGACTAGAATCAGGGGTAGTGGCAGTTATAAAATTTAACTTTATTTAGTTCATATCCAGCGGAAAATTATATAATTTTGTTCACTTCTGGCGGTATTTTGGTAATATGAGTTGGCAGCACTCATAGCATGGTATAAGCACCTATTTTTATTTTCACCTGCCGGTATAGTCATAAACACTACTTAATGACATATTTTTATAACCAGTAATTTAATGTCCATCACTTGGCTATTTAAAATTGTTAATATCCATTAACAACAAGATGGTGCTCAATAAAATCTATTATAAAGGGTCATGCTGTTTTAAAATTGTTGGACAGTTTTCAGCTCATTGATTTAAACCGAACTACTTACTGTAGTTTGTACAAGCAAACGTTATCAAACTTGAGTTTGGTATTGTCACGGTCATAAACACTCGTAACAACGCGATACCAGGAGAGCAGAAACTCTTCAGGGGTAAAAATCAATACTAATTAAGGTGGGAGTGTAGATAACGAGAGTTGAGGGCAGTATTTTAGCAGTTTTTATAAGCAAAATATGTTGTTGTCCAAAATAAATTAAATATTCTTCTAGTAGAAACATAGAGTTTAATTTTCTTCACATAGTGATATCAACAGTTGTTGAGTGTTTGTCTTGAGCATAGCGGAATTAGAATGAAGACAAATGTTCTCATTAAATTCCAGAACACCCTTGATCTTTTAAGGTCACCTAATACTACCCTTAGTTCGCGTTCCCTTAACTGTTACGATTAATTTTAAATATTTCAAGTATTCTATTTTATTAGTCTAATTGTTATTATTATTATTATTATTATTATTATTAGCACCGCATCTTACTACCCGTTCGGGTTGTACGCACTTACACTAATGTGTAATGGTACGGTGATGGTGAGATGAAATGGAGGACCTACAGTTTAACGTAGAATCCGAACTACGGTGGAGATCTGGCATACAACACACCCACAAGTTGTGATTCAAACACGTATTGTCAGATGTGGAGGAAGGGTTTGGCAATCAGATAAATCTGTGCCGGGACCGAGGATTAAACCCCGGATCCCCAGAACAGAAATCTGACACCTTACCCCTAGACCGCCAGGTCACTCGACTCTGAAGAACGTGGATCGATCTCAGACTGGGTGCTATGAAGCTTTTTTACTCCCTTCAAAGGACTTTGGTATTCTCTCTCCAAGCATATGATGGCACAATTCCTGTAACCCAGCTGTTTTATTTACCTATCAGAGTGGTCACACGGTCTAAGTCTACTGTAGAAGTTACATCGGTAGGCACGCAGGGTAAACGTTGGATTATTATGGTATAACTTGCCAGTGTTGGGTAGGTCAGGGTTTGTATTTCAACTAGATGTATAGAGGATGTTTTTTCCAATTTGTTTTTCTACATTCCCCTAGCTAAAATTCTGTTACATTTCTTCTCAATTATATCTTCCTCATCCCTTACCTACATGTGTGATTAAAACGTGCATAGTCCAGGAGGGTAGTAAGACGTGCTGAGAAAACTAAAATACATAATATATTTAAGCAAACATGTTTCTAAAACTGTGGCCCGCAGCTCGCCCCAAGTCTGTTAATCTGGCCCTTTGACTAATTTGATTTTAAGACCAAATTCAAATCCCGGTCGGGAGTATCGAGGATGGTTTTTTTCCTAAATGGTATCCCACACTCCCTCACCGCAAACGTCGCTACATTTCCTCTAAATTACACCTTCGTCATTTACTAACATACTAGCATAATTAACATAAATGCATAAAACCCTAACTATAGTAAGAGTATAATAGGTAAAAGAAAAAGAAAGCTCCTTTCTTTTATATTCTTCTTCTGTGAATATGTTCTGACTGGATATCCTCCATTTTCTTCGTACCTGAATGTCTTCTTTCATACTTTTGTAGCTTCTTCCTTTCCTCCATTCCAAAACTTCTTCTTACTCCTCCTCTTTTTCCCTTTATCTTCCCTTCCATGATCCTCTTCATTAAACAATCCTTAAGAAGATCATTAAAAGCTTGTGAACTAACGTGTCTGCTGAAAAGCCGCTAATTAAGAGGATGTAATATAAACTTAATAACACCATGACTTTTTTTTATAGAGGGAATAAAAACTATTTGAATGTATTTTGTATGGTTTCCTTGATTTTAAAGTAATCCAGCTGCGAGGCCAGTAAATGGAAATTTATGTTTGCGTTAGTAGCTCTACTGCTCTTTTCAAGTGAATTTTAAAAGTATTACCTGAGTTATGAAGCATTCTTTATCTTTTGGGATCAAAGTGTTAAAAATACCAATTTGTAATGATATTTATTTATCTTATGATTTTGAGCAGGGATGGACTACAATTATTTAAAGTTTTTTAAACTTTGAATTTGTGACTAAGAGGCCTTTTAACACCTTTGTTTTTGTTTATTTTAAATATTTTTAAGCACTGCGCTTACTACCCATTCGCGCAACACGTTTATGTACAGTAATAATCATGCTATGTGTTAGGGATGAGGAAGGTTGAATTTTAGAGGAAGTTTACCCACATTTGCGTGAAGGAAGAGTGGAAACCCATTAGGAAAAAAGCCCTTTAATGTACCAGGAGTCAATCCCTGACCTTCCCGTCATCAGCAGTCCAGTTTATTACAAGATTGATGCCTTAAACCATTCGGACACTTAAGCGAATTATTGAACGTCATAAAATTTAACTTTATTTAGTTCATATCCGGTGGAAAATGATATAATTTTGTTCACTTCTGGTGGTATTTTGGTAATATGAGTTGGCACCACTCGTAGTTTTTTTTAATATATATTTGACTTGTCTTACGTTCAAGTCTAGACTTCGTGACAAGTCCCTGGGAATCCATCATCCAAATTTTGGTTTTAGCTTCCTCTTCTGAAACCCCTTCAGCTACCATCGCCTGAACCAACAAGGAGGCTGTCCCAAGAGCACTCTGAAACATAATGTCTTATCAGCATATTACTTACAAACATACTTTATCCAGGATCGTATGTCAAATACTACACATCACGTCTAGATATTTATTAAAGTGTAGGGGTAGCGCGTAGATTCAAAATGTTGAGGTCGAAAGTCAAATCTCCTTCGCTTCTATTATAACACCAAGGAAGAAGAAAATGTCGATATATTACGAATATATTTGTAGATGTGTGCGAAGGTTTATTTTATATGCGAAGCGAAGTTGAAGCGCAGATTCAAACATGCGAAGCAAAGTCCAAGCTGAAGTACAATATCGTGTTTTTGTTGATGATATACAATTACTTTTAATTACTAAACTATTCAGGTACAGATAAAGGTTTAGAGGGGGGGTAAATCACACTATATTATTTAATGCTGACATGTTTGAATATATCTATACTTACATTATAGATAAGTTGACCACTGTGGTCTTGGGGTAAAGTGCTTGCCTCCATGATCCGATGTTCTTGGGTTCAAATCCAGATAAATTCAGCTGATTTTTCTTGAGCGATAAATATCCGTTGCACAATTTCCTTTGGAGGGGAAGTAGAGCCATCGTTCCCATGTCGATTGTAGCGTGTAAAAGAACACTGGAAGGTATGAGAAAATACTTTTCCAGCAAAATTGGTAAGTTCTTTCAAGCTCTCTCATAAAAATTCCGTGTGTAAGACAAAAAAGAACCACCGCACTTCCTGGACTGCAGTACAATCTACCAGATGGTGTAGTCAGCACTAACAAGTCGAAAAAGCTGAGTGCCTAGCCCGAACGGATAGCATTCATATCAAACCAACCTTATAAGAAGAAGACGACTTTATAAATGTTATTTAATCACCCGTTTGTGTTAAAATATTTTTAGTAAATGTTTTAAAAATGATTATATGTTTAAATATGCCGTATTTAATGAGCTCTTTCAAATATTTTAGCAACATATCGAAGTTTTTTTCTTCCTTTGATATGTTAAGAAAATGCAATGTTTATTTGTGAGTGTCAAAATTGAAACGAAGGAATTTTGATCTTAGACTTAGAGTTAGACATCGACATTTTGAAGCTTCACACACCTTTAGAGATTTAAAATGAATCACTACCACTAAATATGTATAATTCAACACACAATTATTTTTATAACACCCACTAAAAAGTATTTTAACCTCGACTAGGGATTAAATTATATCTATAACGTAACCATAGAGGAATTAAAATATGTGAGCATAAAAGAATATAGCGTGATTTGTTACAACAGGTGCACTTACAAAAGTACGCCACTTATCCTTACCTTGAGCTAATTACAAAAATTAAAATTAGTGTTATGTAACAACGAAAACCTTATCTCGGACTTCGATTTTTTGCTTGGCGTATTTGATGTTTCGTTTCTACTTTGCATTTAAAAAATGACCTTCGCAAACCCCTATATTAACTTATATCAGACCCGCTTCGGTGGCTACATGGCCAATAGGTTAGACTGTCGATAGCGGGGATATCAAGGTTCAAATTTTGGTCGGGTGTACGAAGGGTAGTTTTTCCAAAATTGTTTTCCACTCTTACTCCACGTGAATGCGGGTACACGTCCTCTAAATATAATCTTCTTCGCCCTTAAAACTATCAGCGTAATTAGTACATAAGCGTATGACTCCAACGGTTAGTAAAATGTGGTGTAAAAAAAACTTATATCAGGTTGAATCCAGTGTGTTTATATATATGTGTGTGCTATATTTAAAGCCTCCAACTCATCTGTGAAAACCAAACTTTTATTTTCAGTACGTTAATAAATCAGGACAACTTTCAAAATTTAAAAAATTCATTTTGTTCATCTTTCGGAATTTACCTTCTTATTAGGGGATATTTTCACCGCGTTTCACTAGTCTTTCAAACTATATGCATACATACTAATTACACTAATATGGTAAGGATGACTAAGAGAAAACGTGAGTATAAATGTATCAACATTTGCGTGGAGATATGGTGGGAACCACTTTTGAAAACCTACCTTTTGTGCTTTCGTCCGGAATTCTTGCTCCAACCTCTTCCATCAAGGGCAAACCAGACAAAACTAGATTAAATTTAGACCTCATGCCCACTGAAGATGGTAGTTTTCCATTTAGATATGGGAAAGGAGGTCACCTCAATAAAAGAGAAATTGCCGTGCAGACGTTTAACTCTTAACGCAATATTTAACTCTACGATATGTTATTTCAAAATATGATTTACTTCAAAATAAAATCGAAAGATTCCAACAGGTCTCTTTTTCCTTAGCAACCCTATTGTTTGAGTTTTATTAATAGAAAAAAAAACGTTAAAATGTGGTATTATCTCATTTTCAATTAATTTTTAGGCATATTTGTGGAGCTATGAGACTAGGCTTGATGAAAAAGGACTCTAGATTTATCCTTTTTCTAACAAACATAGTAATTGTTGATATGCTCACAACAGAAGATTTAAATATATTTGAGAACTAGCAGCGAGATTTCCTCTTTACCTTGAGATAAAAGATTTCCTAGTTTTCTTTCCCCTCTTTCTTATTGACATGACAAAGGGTGGTTTTAGGTGAAGGGCTTAAAGGAGTATACACTCAGGCAGCATAGAAAAGTAGTTCCAGAAAAAGACACATACCGTTGTATTTTAAACCTTGTTTAAACCTTGTTTATACTTTCTCGCTGACCAAGGCGGCCGCCTTAAGAGCTAGAAATACTTTAGCGTTTTTATGAGTCAGAAAGCTAGTCAAATGGTCCTGAATACCTCCAAAGCATTAAGTATAAAAAATTAATTCTAATTTTATTGTTTTATTCATCTAATATAATTTATAAATATCTTAGCCTTTTTTATTTTTGAGTGAGATGCTTTGACTGACCTTAATTCAAGATGTTTGGCTGGTTAAATTTATTGTAACAGTATTAAAGCATTTTGAAAAACAATAATAATAGTCTTATACATGAGCTAGTACATAAATACAAATATATATTTTTTTGCTATTACGTTTTGATCTAAGTTATTAAAGGTTTAATCAAAGGTGTTAGGTAGAAAGTAGTTTATAGGAAGTGTACCTGTACGAGTATTAATGTGTAGAGAATGGAAAATTGACAGGGATAAACCACATTATAAAATCAAATTAAGTACATTCAGCTGATGTTATAAAGCTCATTCAAATGACAACAGTTGTTAGATGCATAGAGATTAACTTGCAAGGTGTGAACTGTTTTCATTAGAATTAGCTTTACTGTCTCGGTCCTTGGTTCTCTATCTCTCGTCACCTGCAATCTAGTATATTATGATATTGTTATCCATAAATCTAAAAATTGGGAAATAAATGTCTGGAGGAAAGCAAGGGCGCTCATGTGGGTTTTCCAAATGGAGGGTGGATTGGAGTCCCATCTGTTGGGGGTGTGGCATCCCTTCCCCCTCCCCGAAAGAAAATGTCAGCATTATTTAACCTTGTGGGAGGTAATTTTAGTTCATCTAAACATAATTCTGAGCTAATTATATTAGTTTCAAAAGCCAATTTTCACCAAAAAAAATTCTGAAAAATTGAAAAAAAATATAATTTAGCTATAGATGGACCCATTGAAAAGAAACATTAGATTTTTAGTTTTAAATAAGAGATGGGAGGAAATCTACATTTTAAAATTTTTATATCAGTTAGCTCTAATATTGATGATTTAAAATTATTAACATCAAATTGCAGCCAAATCCCAAATATACAATTTTATTTTTCCATAAAAATCAACAAAAAAAAGTAAACATTGCAAAGCCCCTGTTATCGCCAATTTATGGGCGCCCATGGAGGGAAGGTATGGAAAATACAGCATATTAATTAGTTTAAGGTAAATTTTGAACAAAAATTTCCAACTGGGCCAGATTTGTTTGATCGCTTACCTATTTGGCTTACGATCTAGATTTCAATTTGAGGTTTGTTTAATTTGTACTACTAAGCTGTTGATTTTTGCGTGGTTATTTTTGTTTTAGTTACTTAACATATTCCAATTCTTTAAAACAAACTTGCCTCCAAGTAAGATCAAGAAATCACGGTTTCCTTTTTATGGCATCGTGTTTGTCAGTGAAAAGCCTGGTTAGACTGGGCACGGCATCAAACCTCTTCCAGGTAGAAATAAAGTGCATGAATGGTTGTTGACTCACGTTAGGAATTTTATATAAAATGTAATCAATTTTGGCAAAGTGAAAATTCGGACAAAACTATGCATGGTGTAAAATGTCATTCTATGTTTGAATTAGTACACCATAATTATTTTATGAACAGCAAGGTAGGTGACCTGACGGTCTAGGGGTAAGGTGTCAGACTACTGTGCTGAGGGTCCGGGGTTCAATCCTCGGTACCGGCACAGATTTATCTGATTGCTAAACCCTTCCTTCACCTCTGACAAGACGTGTACTAATCACAACTTGCGAACGTGTGGAATGCCAGGCCTCCACCGTGGTTCGGATCCCACGTTAAACTGTAGGTCCTCCATTTCGTCTCACAATTACCCTATCGTTTCACATTGGTGTAAGTGCGTACATTCCGAACGGGTAGTAAGACGTGATGCTAATAATATTAACAGCAAGGTATTTAACTATCTTAAATTATTTACAAGGATGAATAATGATAGAAACTTCCAATGATGATGAAGAAGTAATTGTCTCACCCGTCCGGCGCCGAAGAAGCAAAAGATGTTCTCACCGAGCATCTTCCCGGTAGCTTTGCGCGAGGCTAGTATTCCTGCCAGGACCATGGAAGCAATGTCTTGGATGTCAGCGTTGATGACGCAGTAGCGGTCACGGTACTTGGAAAGTAGTCGAATGGAGTTCTTGACATTCATGCTTTCAAACTGGACAGACATTCATGATCAAGTAAGAGATATATTTTTACTATATAGAACCACGTCTTACTACCCGTTCAGGTTATGTGCTTATGTACTAATTACGTTAATAGTTTTAGATATTAGTAAGGCTATATTTAGAAGCAGTATACACGCATTTGCGTGGAGGGAGAGTGTAAATCTATTTTGGGAAAACCACCCTCAGTACACCCAATTGGCATTCGAACTCCGATCTCCCCGTTGGCAGTCTAGTCTACTGAGAGAGTAACACGTTAGATCATGAGGTCACCGAAGCGGGCCAAGAGAAATAAATGTCCGTGTCCGTTCCATCCAAGAGGAGGGAATTTCAAGGTTCATCTAGAAAATCTTTTTACCCTCTTCGGTGGCCGCATGGTCTAAGGCGTAACTGTCGCAATAAACTGGACTGTCGATTATGGAGAGATAAAAATTCGAATCCTGTTAGGACTGGAACAATGGGTTATAAATATTTGGTCATAATCGTTTTTTCTATCCCTATTGAAAGTCTTAAGACCTAATAGGATTACTGAATTTAGTATTTTCAATCCAACATCCAAACCACTAAAATAAAGTCGTACGTGGGCCGAAGGCATATATTGGGCACCTCTGGTGTAGTAATGTAATCTACAACAAACTTCCACGGAGTGCAACCTAATTTAAAATAAACTTCTGTGAAATATGACGTAATATAAAACAGTAATTTCCGTGAAGTGTGATGTAATCTATTACAGAAAACTTTCATGAAGTGTAATGTAATATACACCAACATAAACCTTGTTTTTGTATATAGAGCCTATAAGTTTGACCACCAAAATTGAATAAGAGTCACTAAAATTTCGCATTCTAGAAAATGTTTTATTTGATTTATTAATTAAAAATGTATTCTAGAAACTTATCAAATTCTCTGAATAATACTTCCTTATGGATTACTGTATAGTTTCTCTTTACATTATTAATTAAATGAAATTAGAAAGTTTCGAATATTTTTACTTTCGCTATTGTGGTAGCATGTGGTCTTTTTACATCCATTACTGTTTCCAGTCTGTAGCCTGGGTCAGTTTTTTATTCAAGCCAAATATTATTATATATATATATATATATATATAGGTTTGCTAGGCCTGCCATAGCTATATATGCCTTATAATCAAACTTAAGACTAGGACAGGCGCAACATCCAATCCCAGCCGCTAATTCATCAATGTGAAAGAGTAAACCCACAGTTCACCAATGATAATTTTTTTCGGCAATGCCGGGAATCGAACCCGAGACCCTTAGTTTAGTAGGATGACACGCTACCGACTGAGCTAAGGTGTTGGATGTAACAAAGTTTTCAAATATTGGATTTGCTATGAAAATTAGATTTTACGTAGGCTAACGTGGAATGTAATCTAGGCCTAATCTATATTTAAAACATTTCCGTGATCTTTAGTGTAATTTACAGCAAATATATTCCAGATCAACCTCGAAGGCCTCATGTTCTATATTGATACTCTTGCAATATACTAAGCTTCCGATGATGGGGAGATCGTGAGTTCGATCTCGGTCAGGTGTACTGAGGGGGTTATTCCTAAATAGTTAACCAACTTTCTCTCTACGCAATTGTGGTTAGACTTCCTCTAGATTCAACTTTACTCATCCTTAAGCCATTAGTGTAATTATTACATAAGCATACAACCCGAATGGGTAGTAAGACGTGGTGCTAGAAAGAATTATATCACAAACTGATAGGTGACGTTTATCCACAGGTTTATCCCTGATGCCGTAATAGATTTAAATTAAGTAGGGAAGTGACAATATTGGCACAGGAAACGATCTTAAGACTTTTTGACTTGCGCATTAATGCTCAACCATTCTCAGTGGAACTCTAAGTCAAAGGTCCTTGGATTGATTCCCGTATCTAGGTTGTTCCTTTTCTCTTAATTTATTTATATTTGTATTTTCTAAACCTATCTTCTTACCACTTTGGGTGTGCCCTAACCTGGATGAGGGTGTCTTGTCCATATTTGCAGACGATGGCCTCTATAAACTCGTCAACGAGTTCCTCGTAGTCGGAACCGGAAACCCTCTCCTGTCGTAGACCGATGTAGTAAGGGTCAGCTAGCACACTCTGTAATATTATTATTGACACAAATCACTGTAATGTACAGGCCAAATTTAATAAGAAGGGCAGTCTAGATTTTTTTTTTTTTTGCTGTCAACATTGATAACATATTACTGTATCATTATTGTTGTTTCATAGAATACATATACACACATACCTAATCACGCCATTCCCTTACGGGGTAGGCAAGAAACTGTGCATATAGCACAAAAAAAGACAACTCTGTACTTAACCCATCTTCACTATCTTCACACTTTCCTATCTTTGAAAACTCCCTTCGCTTCAACAACATCTATACACCAAGTCATACAAACTATTTTATTCCTAAAGCTCTTAATGTTTCTCTTTTTCAGACATTCATCTACAACATTCAGCCACGTCTTATATGGCTTACCTCTTCCTTTTGATCCACACACTTTACCTTTATATATTTGCTTCGTCATTCAATCACACTCATCCTCTCAACATTCCCGAACCAACGTAACACGCTTCTTTCACAATGGCCTATTGGATTCCCTTGCAAACCGCACTCCCTCATTACTGACTCTGCCCATACAGGTTTTTTCACATATATCTCTTAGATATCTCATGCCAACCAAATTCACCTTGCTCTTGTGTTTCTCCTGACAGACCCACGCTTATGTTATAAGTATTGGTAATATCTATCAAAAGTTACAGCTGAATATTACATGACCTGACGTATAAATACGTGAACGTTGAATGAGTAGCTTTTTTATGTCATTTAAGGCCCTTACTAAAAACATACTCCCTTTAACCTGAAAGGCAGCAAGCCTACCTTGTTTGTTTCCAATATGGCACAGCTTAAAAGATAGGGTCATGGTTCAATTTGGTCAAGGTAAAACCGCTACCTTTCAGGGTAAATGAGGTGTTCAGTAGGATTGCCAATTCAAGGTAGGTTTCGGTCAGTTATATAATCATCATCAACTGTTTCCAGCCTGTGGCCGGGTCATTCTTCCTCCTTTAGTTGTTTGTATAACCTGAACAGGCAGTAAGACGCTATGGTATAAAGTATAGTATTTTCAGCAAATGGTTTAATAGTTACTAATATTTACCAAAACTTTGTATAGACCTAGCCACCCATAAGAAATCATTAATAAGTGCCTTAAATTTTCAGCACTAACGATGAGATTTGGGCAACAACCAGCAATAACGTAGCACAAACGATGGGCATTTTCAAAAAACATTATGGCTATATTATTTCTTATTCCAGGTGGCTAGCTTAATGTCAACGTAACCACCCATATGAATTAGTCAAGGAGTACCTTAAATTTCCACCACAAATGATTAAAATCGAGCCCTATCCGTAATTAAATTAGCACAAACAATTGGTGTATTCAAAGTACAGGTGACTATAAGTTGGGTGCCCAAGTTGGCATATGTCAAATAGTGACTAGGAGCTGTGAGACATCACCTGATTGTTGGAGCCGACGTTCATAGTAACAAGAAGGTCAGTTTACAACAGGGAGTGACTAGAAACTGTGAGACATCATCTGGTTATTGGAGCCGACGTCCAGATTGACTGGAAGGTCATTTTACAACAGAGTGACTAGGAGCTGTAAGACACTACCTGGTATTGTAGCCGACGTCCAGCGTGTCAGAATGACAATTTTTACAACATATGATGACTAGGAGCTTGTGAGACAATACCTGATTGTTGCAGCCGACGTCCAGAGTGACAGGCAGACAGTTGTGGGGCCTGATTCCTGCAAGGCAGATCTGCCTACACACCTGGTACAGTGGGATGCACATCCCGTGAGCACCTTGATCCCCCATGCTCATGACCTTCTCCCCATCCGTCACCAACACTGTGCGGACATTGGGCTCAGGCCTGGAATAGATATCAGACTACTCTTATGGAGCAACCTAGGAAGTATATCTCACCTCACGGATGACACCTAGCTTAGGTAGGAGATACAGCTCAAACCAGACGTTGCATTGAGGTACAGTTGTCTATATTCCACTCTAGAAAATAGGGAAATTGAGAAACTGTGAATATAACTCAAAATAACAAAATCGTACTTAATCCATCCTCACTAACTTTCTCCACATTTCCCTATCCTTGCATACTCCCTTCGATTCAATAACATCCATACACCGGGTCATATATGCTCTTTTATTGATAAAACTTTTAATGTTTCTCTTTTTCACACATTCTTCTACAACATTTAAAACATTTAGCCACGTCTTACATGGCCTACCCCTTCCTTTACCTTCATATATTTGTTTCGTCACTCACTCCACACTAATCTTCTCAACATGCCCAAACCAACGTAAGACACTTCTTTCACATTGACAATTTGGATTCCCTTTCAAACTACAATCCTTCAGCACACATTCATTACTGACTCTGTCCATATGAATTTATCCACATACATTTCTTAAGAAATCTCATTCCAACCGCATTCACCTTGCTCTTGTGTTTCTCCTGACAAACAAACATTATAGCTCATATTATGATAAAATGTGTTAGCAATACTTTCTGTTAGCTTTTCTCTTGAACTATAAGTGGTTTTTATAGTCAATCAAGACTTTTATCTTAGCTAATATCAACAAATATTTTATTCATTTTTTATAGCTAGAATTCATGATTTTATAGAGGTTAAAATAGAGAATAGATCCCATTTAAATAAATTAGGGTTATCATGTTTCTGCTCTGACATCCTCAATTAAGTTCAAAAAAATCCTTTTATTATATATTTTTAAATACAATATATTTATAACAATTATTATTTTAAAATGAAAAGGCTATTTCACCGTCGTCAAATGAAGATTGCAGAAAACTACTCTTTGATTGGTTTTCTGGTTCAAGATTAATGTTTAATCCCATATCCCGGTTAATCGGTCATGAGATGGACTCTTAAGGTAAGGTAAGGTAAGGTACTTCAAGTAAGCAGCCAGAAGGTTGATGTGATGTGCTACCTAGTCCAACAGGAGCATCGTGTGCACATAGCCCTTCGGCTGGTTAGTGTTAACTGCCTGCTCCGTTTAGGAGAAAGGACTTGAACTCAAGAAGTCGTGAACGATTGCGGTGGTTTCCCGTTTGCCTTTCGGACTGAATATACATGAGTTAGCGGAAAAGTGCCTACAAATTTTGTCGGAAAGGTATCTTATGTCATGTCTTCCAGGAATATTTTATATATCTCCATTGACATGGGACCAACGGCTTTACTTCCCCTCCGAGGGACGTTATGCTAAGGATTGTCTATCGTTCGGTAAAAATCCTTTGGCTTTGGCCGTGTTTAAGCTCACGAACTTCGTGTCGTGAGACGAACACTTTACACCAAGACCACATATAAAAATTATCTAATGCACACATCAAATAAAACTATACCAAAAAACGTGAGTGTATTTATTTAGTAAATATAAATATTGTAACTAAACGTTAAAAAAATACTGGAAACTAAATATTACTGGTTTCACGGCGGCGCTTTTCAACCGGTGTTCCACGGTGGTGTGTACCTATTATTTTGCCACGAGGGGTCAACAGGTGTGCCTTGGGATTTTGGGGAAGGTTGAAAAGAAGTGAAACCAAATTGAAGAGTAGAGATAAATCTTTTTAAAAAATACAATAATTAGAATTTTAGTTACTGAACTTTTAAACACAATCCAAGGGCACCACCATACTTGCGGGTCGCCACCATAAAAACGCCATGACTAGGTCAGCTGAACGTTGAATAATGTTAATTATATGAGAAATCCCAAAAGTCACTTCCTTCTGACACAAAAGTTCGCTGTCACCAGGCAGAAGTCGTGTGGTATGTCCACCAATATAAATGTATATATAAAGTGTCCCAGAAGAAAGGTCAATATTCTTGGCGATCATAGTACTAGTCAATCTGATTTTTTGTATATGATTAGGTCTATGTGTCCCACTGTCTGAATCATGTGCATCACTGTGAAGCTTCAGTTGGTGGTTCGGGAACTCTACGCATAGGAAACGGCTGCAGTGGCACTACCTTCGCAGAAGCCGATAAACATACAACATATCTGCATTCGTGAATGTGTGCGGTATTTTCAACAACCCTTCTATAATGCCACTATCGACATTAAGGAACCCACCACGTCACTATTCTGACACCTTATATAAGTCAGAGACTTTTCAAAGTGGAAACTCATCTGCCGTGTCAGGGTTCAGCAAACCCATTGTCTGAGGAACAGATACCTCTTGCGAGGCTCCTCTAAACCCATCATGGATCTGTCCTTCAAGCATAGCCACGCACATTACATGCTCAGCGGGTAATTTAGGGACCGACGACCTTGTGCGTGCCGTCGACCCTGTCATCATCAGACAGTTGGGGAAAAGCCCCCTTGCCTTGGCTAGACTTCCATCAGTGGGAGGAGTTGGCACATCCTTCCATGTGTGCTGGAGTCAAACGTCGGGGATTTAATACACAACCTATGAATCATCCTGAGGAAGGCTTTTAACTAGGTTTCCCTAATTGGAGTCAAAACTCGATCATAGGAATCACCATGAAAAGGGCTGTTACCTATGTCATCTCGTTTGGGCCTTCATTGGAGGTCAAGCGCCTAGCCTTAGGGATCACCCTGAAGAGGTTTTTAAGCCTATACAGACCCGTTTGGGCCCTTGGAGGAGGTCAGTCAGGCACCTAGCCTTAATAATCGTCCTGAAGAGGGCTTTAAGCCTATGTTTTCCAGCGTGGAGGTGGCCTGACCAGTTTTCCTGGAAAGTACTAGTCACAGACCGCTTAGTGTGTTACGAGTAGGGAGTTTCACCTCACTACCCCCCTCTATTTACTCCCACACAAAGACCTCAACAGACATTTAGCCGCCCTTCGGGTAAAACCCTCCGGATATTACCTGGGGGCCTCCACGAGAAGGAAGTCTGCCAGGATTACCGGACGAGGAACATATAACATATATCCACTAATAAATCAAATATGTTGATAACCAGCTGTTTCTAATTAGGACATTTAGATTTAGGTTCTTATTCCAAACTTATTATTGTTTTTGTTTTTTAAATAGCTAAAAGATTTAATGTCAATTCAAGATGTAGATCTGGGTCCCGAGCTACATGCTAGGAATCGGGATAGGTTATGTAAATAAATAAAGGTTTCTAGTTAGCGTGGCAATGCATCATGGGTCAACATACAACGTGTGAATTGCTGCGCCATTGAGGCCAATTCTGCTTTTTATGTTCGGTGAACTTGTGAATTAAGACTTAGACTGAACGTCTGTGAAGCAATTTATCGCTGACCGAAGCGGGCCTCTTAACATTCCTTAAGAGAATAACTAACACAAAATAAAAACTGAAGACTTACCAGTTTTTAAGCACGTCAAAACAATGACCTTTATCATAAGCAGAGATGAAGATGCCCCTGGATCGATGGAAGATTGTCCCAAATTCGCGACAAGCACTGGCCACCGTTCGAGTGGACAAGTATATAAGGAATATGTCCATGTCCTCTGATAGAAGACGGTAGAACAGTCTCTCGTTGCGCTCCTAAGGAAATTGTGACAACATTCGTCACTAAATTAAGTCACGTTTGTTTCGTGTACCATAACCAAGGCCGTTTCCAAGTTGGAACCGGCTCATCATCCCTTATCTTATTTTATTTTAGCGGATGAGAAAGGATATACGTTTAGGAAATGTACCCGCATTTGCGTGGACGGAAATGGGGGGAAAACACCTTCAGTACATCCGACTGAGATTATAACCTAAATCTCCCTGTTATCGTTGATCTAGACTACTGCAAGAGTAGCGCCTTAGACCATGCGGCCAAAGAAGCGGATATTCCTTATCTTTTCCTAGTGTGTGTGTCTTTCCACACACACTCCAGAAGCCCCTAGATGACCTAGAAAACTGAGACTTTGTACACTAATTTTAGAGGCCACGGAACATAACCTAACGGAGCCGGATTTTCAATTTTTATTTTATCATTATTATTCAGTAAAAATAGACTTAATTTAATTCTACTAGGGCAAGCAGAGTTAATTAAAACTTTACCTGTTAATAATTGTTTTCATCATTCAGTAGACCACCCACATCTATCAAAAGTGAAAGCTGCAGATAAAATTACTTGCTGTGTGAATCTATTAAAATTGTTTTAGTAATTTAGTAACTGCCAGATACTGATCTTCCTACCAAAATAAGGGTATACACTATAGCAGGGATAATCAATTGGCAGCGTGTGGGCCACATCCGGCCCGCCAACCTCCTCAGATTGGCCCACAGATTGAAAGTCCAACTACTGTATCTTTGAAGATACGTCGTATAGTTCAGACGGTATGTAGAGACGCCTGACCTTGAACGGCCAGAGAGATCTTCAATCTCTTATCAGTGGTGGGGGAAGCTGCAAGCCCAGTGTTACCCGGTCCTTGGCGCCACCAACATCGTGTGTCCACAAGGGAGTGCGAGCTTACCCTTCAGCGGCGTGCGTCCCCTACTCTAGACCCGGTATCTTTCCCTCCAAGCGTCACCACATAACGGAACAGCAGAACTATATAACATATTCTTGCTTTTGACCTTGAACAATGCAGGTAGCTGGGCGACAGGGTGGCTGAGTGTCACTCACACCTCTTCCCCCCTCCAGTCAACAGCAGCCGATGTCTCACCAGTTTATATTTGCCCGGCTTATTGTTTGTGCGTTATTTATTGTAATAGTGGAGTGCTTTGCTTGTAATTAGTCTTATTGTATTTTCACATTAATGATTTATATTTTACTAATGATTATTTATGTTTAAATAATTTTGATATAGTATATTTTTCATATTTACTAGACCTCGTCCTATTCTAACTTTTACATTTTTTTAATTTCACTGAAATATATCAATATTATACATAATATATATTTACATTTCACACACACTCCCCCTCCCCCCGTTTAAACTACAAAAATATAATATAATATCGTTCCAAATTATTGCCAGATTGAATTGAATATTTGGCCCACAAAATATTATGAATTTTTGGAGTGGCCCACTTTGATAACTAATTGAATAGTAGTATACTATACTTAAATTGTGTTTTGACATCGGAACGGTTTTAAGCCTTCCATTAGGCGGTGTCCTTAATACTGCGCCCTTACCTCTACCGGTCATAGGAAAGCTTCTCACATGCTAAGATCCCAGTTGGCCTGTACGTCACCCACTGTACCTGCAGTTCCAGGAGGAAGATGAGCTTTTCTACAATATGTTTGCTACTCTGCAAGCTCTGCCTGCAATGTGCCATCTGTTCTTCCTGTGTCCTGAAGCTTGGCGCTAGAAGACCGAGTAAACCCAGCTTCTGACGTTCTTCAAAAGTAAAATTTAGGCCCTGTCAGTTAAAATAAAACAATTTTCTGTATAATACACCTAATCAAATTGTGTTAATCTAATTAAAGTTGCTAATTAAATATCCTTCTTCTTAATTCAACAACCTGAATTTTAGGTTGATGTGATTTCAATCCATCTGGATCTGGCTTGGTATGCATTCAGCCCTTCGGCTGGTTGGTACTGCCTACACCATCTGGTATGAATACCATGTACTGTGGATGTTAAGGAAGTGTGGTGGTTCCCCTTTGCCTCCCACACTGAATTTATATGAGCAAACGCGAAAGGGTTTATCCATTTTGCCGGAAAGGTATTTTAACATACCTTCCAGGGTTCTTTTACATGCCACAATCGTCATGGCTTTACTTTACTTCCCCTTTGAAGGAAGTTGTTCTACGGATGTTTATCACTCAAGAAAAATCCGTTGATCTCGGCTAGGTTATTACCCACTAACATCGGGTCCTGAGGCAAGAATTTTACCCCAAGACTATCGATGTCGACAAATATAAATTAAAGGAGTTTAATTTTTTTAAATCCAGGTGAGGACCCCTCTAAATAGCTTTTAGGAGTATCCAATGTTCAAACATTTGCTAGAATAATAGGGACCTACCACTGGCTCGCCCTTTATAGAAATATGGTTCTACGGCCACTGTTTTACCTTGTTGAGCCTGGAATCTTCGAGCTGCTGTAGTCCCGACACCATCCCCGGGGACACCACGTCACCTACCACGTGGTGTACCCCTCTCAACCAACTAGAGACCAACACAACGACCGTCCTTCGCCCTCTGGAACATTCAAACACGCTCACTGACACAGATGGTTAGCAGGTCATTAAACCTGATTGACCCACGAATCTCCAGGGTTTAAAAAAAACTTTCATCCATTATTATTTGTTTAAGGTCAATTCTGATGTGAATCTATTAATACAGGGTTGCACAAATCGAAAATAGGCCATGGCCTAAAATAAATCGGTTTACTTGTGCTTATGTTGGGTCGAAGTTAATTGGCTGCTATACTACTTATCTCATTAGTGTGCTGTTAGTTGTATTAAACCTAAACTTTGTGGTAGGAGGGTTGTACTAAATAAAATGAAATTTAAAAAATCAAAGTGCTTAGTGTAAGAAGCCATTAAAAATACACATCATCCATTTTATCAGCAATAAGTGCCTCTTAATTTGGTACCATATTTCTGTTGGATGTCCCTAGGTTATCTTACAAGTAAGCGATAGGTACTTAAAAGTTACTTGCTCATCCATTTTCTTTTTACCATCATAGTTAGGTAATGTCAATACAAATAGCCTCTAACTGTAAAATCTTCAAATTAGTTTTCACACAAAACTTTTTTGCTTGTAATGAACAGCAATTTATGATGCCTAGGAAAGTAAAAAGTGAGTGATTGATTATTCCTTGATGGGTCACAAGTATCCTGCGGGCCATGGGTTGTGCAGGTCTGTTTTAAGATACCGTAACCATATGTTTCCTTTTATCTTAAATAGTACTGCTTAAGTCACTAATAGCTGATATAGTAATGGCCTTAGATACGAGATAAGTGGAAAAATTAACATCACAGTGGGTTAAACCCCGTTTACCCTGAAAGGTAGCAGTCTTACCTTGACTAATTACACTATGAGCCCATCTTATAAGTATAGTGACCACTTTTTTTTTAGAAAAATTAAGACAAAAAATATATATCAAACATGCTATATTTATGTCACCATAAAAGGATTATTAAATAGATAAAAATCAAAATAATAGAGGGAGGGTGGAAAAAACAGTTGAAACACAAAACTGTTTATTGTAACTCCCTTTTAATTGCTAATTCAAGAAAATTTTAAGTCAATTTCAAGGAACCGATATTAATGTCAAGAAAACTTTGCTCGTACAAACAGATAAATAATATTAATTTTAACACTTTTTTCGTATTTTATTATCATATAAATAAATTTAGTATGTCATCTGCTAATCAATTCAAACTAATACCTTAGTAAACAAAATTAGAATAATACGTAGCATTAATTCAAAACAACTCTACCCTAGGTACAAATAATATGTAATATCAAGAAACGTATGTAACAAAAAGCTAAAACGTAGGTATACACTGATTTTTATATAAAGTCCATTCGGAAAGGTCTTTTTTCGAATAATATGTAGGAGGAGGAGGATTCTAGTATATAAAAGACCTTTAAGAATGAACTTTATACAAAAATCAGGTTAAACTTTATTCTCTTTTCATGGGAATTTATATATATATCATTACTATTAATTGTAATTGCACGTGTACATAGCAAATAGAAATTCATTGTAAATAAAACTTCTCAAAAAAAATAGCTCAAGGGTGATGTCCCTTGCGTTAGCGCTATTTAATTCAAAATACAAATATATGTACGTTTGTAAATACTTGGTTAAAAACCAGTACCTATGAGTGTACTACCGCTTGTCCTGTAGGACAGCAAGACATCACCCCAAAAAACAGTAATGTCCTAAAAAACAAGTCAAAAATTGGTCATCCTACTTAAAGCTGCATCATAATAGAACCGTGCAAGGTAAGCTTGCTGCTAAGATTAGTCATCTTATTGATATTGTATACTAGTGCCTGTCGCTCACGTCATTAAAAGAGAATATACGTAAGTAATAAAGGGGAATAGATGAAATAATTAACGAATATAACATTCACTCTTTTTGCTAGTTTTTATTTCAAACCTCCTAAAGACCAAATGGAATATAGATTAAATTGGATCTTCTCCTTTGCCGTCCCACAGTGTTAAATTGATATCCGGGGAGCCGGTTCTGTGTGTATCTTCTAAAGATAAGTTAGTTTGTAAATTATGTGCCAACTTAATCAGTTGGTTCAGGGGTACATTATTATCCATAGTTTTTTTTAAAAAAACTGTTATACGCCGACTGTGAGTACATATGCTCCTTTAACCTGAAAAGGTATCAAGCTAGCCTTTCTAAGTTCCACTATAGTTGAGCTGTTGATCATGGTGTAACCAGTAAGATTTCTAAGTTTTCCACTTCAGCCGTTACAAATATAATGGCACTAGCTCAACATATGGATAAGTAGCGTACTTTCGTAACTGTGATAATGAACTTTCAAGTTACTAATGCCATGAAGGAAGTGAGTAAGCAGAACACGGTTGAAACTTTTGAAATCAACTTCGTAATAATAAGTCAGATACGTAATATGTTTTATGTATTATCTTTGATTCTTAATCAATGTATTTTAAGACAAATGCTTTGATTTGTTGTAATTTATATCGCATTTGTAAGACTGTATGACGCGCTTTTAAATTCAATAATAGAGATGAAAGCATAAATAATATAATTACAGTATTACCAGTTTACCAGTTTTAGGTTACTGTAGGTACTTATTTAATATATTGTTTTTTAAACTCTAATTATTATTCTAACTCATAAAATTTTGTGAAAATTTGAACTTACAAAACTCTTCTGGCAAAAACTGCACGTAACATTTTGATAAAATTATGTTTTGCTTTTGTATCTAGTAAGCAATACGCTGTATCAATAAACACTAGAATGAGTATATTATTTTATTATTTAAAAAAGATAGAGCAAAACAATTAGCATGCTTGTAGGGTAATGGTTTGTAATCATGTCCAATTATAAGTCATGTAAAAATGTTATTTTCCAAAATTCAGACCAAATCAGTCAAAGTAAATCGTTATAAGGTACGCGTTAAGTTGTTTGGACACACATACGCTAATATTGGAAAAGAAACGAGATAAATATTTACAATAAAGGCTACATTATTCAGTTTAACAGGTAATGGTGTGCAAATAGGAGTAAAATAATTCTTGATTTATTAAAATAGGTAGCCATCATGCATGTTGTTTACATTCTGATAAGGATGTAAATTTATACTTAACTTTGACTATTAGCTTGTATATTTGTTTCAGAATAAGATAAATAAACTATTTAATGATGAACATTCGATAACTATAATGAAATAAATAGGGTAGGTAGCTTAAAACTTGATTGCATTTTTTGAACGAGACAATTTGTGTAATAGTCTTATGTTCAAACGATCATTTAGGTTATAGGCTTGTAGGAAGTATTGCTATACCCTGATTTTGGTAAGAATCCAGTTCTGCAAGGCATTATTTCGTATCAGAATCCTACTGTATAGTAGTAGTACTAAGATCTATATAAGATAAACGGCTTTCTAGAACTGTAGTAGAAATTCCCTTTTGGAAGGTATTTTATCCTACCATAATACTACTATACGGTAGGATTCTGCTACGAGATAAGGCCTTTAAAATGAGCTTCCTTCCAAAATTATAGTAAATATTAACTTATTTCAAGAATGAAGTCTCGAGTTTTGAACTTAATTATGCTGTTCATACCGTTTATTAACTTATTTCATTTAACTAAAACATATATTGATATATATTATATATTCACACAAACTAGCAAATGCTGTCAAAATCTCACATTGCCTTGAATGTGTGTAAAAGAGAAAGAAATACCTGAAGTTTCTCTCTCTCTCTCTCTTACACAATAGTGTGTGTAGACACGTTGAAAAAATCAGCCTCAAGTGTCCATCCAGTTGTATTGTAGAGATCAATGGGTGTATTGATCTCTATAATACAACTGGATAGACATTTGAGGCTGATTTTTTTTTAACGTGTCTACTCATTATTGTGTAAGAGAAAGAGATAAACTTTCGGGTATTTCTTTCTTTTTTACACACATTCAAGGCAATGTGAGATTTTGACATAATTTGCTAGTTTGATCATCATCATTATCAATAACAACAACTCTTTCCAACCTGTGGACGGGTCATTTAAGCAAATGCCTCTATCTTCATCTATCCTTCCACCATTCTCCCTCCTTTAATCTCTTCCATTCTTATACTCTCACTTGAACGCTTTCTGTTATCTGCTCCTCCCATCTTTTTCTTGGCCTCTCTTGCAGTATTTTTCTTACATTTTAAATGGTATCCTCTCTTTTTCCATTCTCATTACATATCCATACCATCTCAGTCTCCTGATAGTTGAAATTTCTCCCAGCCTAATTTCTAGTGTTTTTAGCTCACTAAACAGTTTAACATAGATAAGTTTAATTAATAATAATAATAATAATAATTGTTCTATAAAATAATATAATAATCTTACACTTCCTATGTATACATCGTGATGATCCACGTTTTATAATCTATCCAGATAAATTGTATTGCTGCATGTCTCTAGGAAATTTGATCATTGGCACACATAGAGGAGAAGGACAAATAGAGCAGGAGAAGAGGCAGTTGCCCAACTTGTTGGTTTCTTATTTAAATTTAAATAAAATTACTATACACCCTCAACATTTTGATATATTCAATAAAACTTGTAAAATATGTTTGTTTTCATTTACTCTTAATATAAATAATACTTAAGTGACAAATTGTTCATCTTTTCATATAAACAGGGTTATTAATATCTATCTACTTTTTAGCTAAATCACAAATAATTTTTTATTTTCAGCAATTTTAGACCAAATATGTATTGGTTTGTCTTGGGAATTCTAATCAATAATATAGCCATTGCTTGCGTTTTAATTTACCTAATTTAAAGGGCTATTTTGTTTTTAAAATATAATTAGAGTAAAAAAAAGTCAAGGTCTGACAAACCAAATAAGATCCAAATGAAGGTTACAGTTGAATCACTGTTTTAAAACCTTTTAGAGCTACGGCATATAATAGTTAAAATTTACAAAGGGTAGTAAAATTATTGTTGTCCTTGAGTATGTTCTAAGATTGATACTTTTAAAATGTTGATACCACAAGGGGCAGTTTAAAGTAAAATCAACGATGAAAGTACCATTTTTAATCGAAATTAGTACAGAACTTTATCAAATGTAGTGTGCTTTTAACGCGCTATCGCATGGATTTTTTTTATCGTGCTAACTAAATTTCCCAACGTGACCGTGATACCCCTTGACAGCTGCAGCCGGACTTCTTCTGTCATTTTATTGTGAGGGGAGGAAAAAAAGCTAGCAGACACGGCGCAGTCGCACACTGGCAGACTGGCGGGGAACGGGAACTGGGAAATATTAAAGCAGCTGATTCAAGGCCCGGTCAGAGGAAAATGATCTCTACATTATCTAGGGCTCTTTTGTAAGTGTACAATACAGAGCTAAGATATTATTGTGGTTATGTTGTGACTTATAAATATAGGTATGTTATTCATGCAATAATTTAAACCCATAATGTTTTAGTAAAATAATTCGAGGGTCATTAAATTGGCCAAAAATAGTATCAAAATCTCGATCAATATAGACAAGACTATTTGAGTTCATTTTGTTTTTGTTTGAAATATGGTCTTATCACTAGTCAATATTATTGAACATCATAGTGTTCATTCTGTTACCATTTGACTAGTCATATTCGGTTGGTTACCCAAGGTTTTAAAATAATACAATTTAACATGGAGACTGGATTTTAAGGAGGAACTTCTAAGAAACTTAACCAATATTTACCTAGTATGTATAAGTATAAACCTGCTCCTAAAAAAAATTGTATGAATACTTTAAGTTAGTAATATAATGTGGAATGATGCGTAAGTACCTTCTAATATAATATACTGGATCTCACTTAAGATACCAACTCATTAAAAATATAATACTATTATTATACTCGCAAGGAAATGGGGAATCCAATGAAACCATGATTATATTTATTTGAAATAATTTTATTTTTACAACATTTAGGCAACTCAATAAAACCTAAGTCCAAATGTAAGCATACGAAACCAAAACATCAAATTTGATCCATGATCCCCTTATAATAGGCCTATGCCGTTTGATCCATGATCCCTTTTAATAGGCCTATGCCGTTTGATCCATGATTCCTTATGATATGACATTATGAGAGTCAAATCGTTTATTTTGTGAAAATTAACTATTAGCGAACTTAATAGTTGCAAGGTTAGCAGAAGGTTAGGTTTTTCTAGGTTGGAAAGTAGTCTTAAGAAAAGGGCTATATTTATACAATACTTAACCTTAATATATATTATTTTAATAGGCCTATTTGACCCGGTGGATTATTCCAGTGGGTTATGCTCGATTACAATTTTCATTTGAGCTCTAATTTAGTCCCTGTGTGAGTTTGCTGGATGTAAAATTGCTAGTTGATATGCAATAGGCTTTTCATATGGATAAGAAAAAATTATTAATATTATTAAGTGTTCTGTCTTACGACAGTTCCAGTCCTTTTGTCAATGAACTTAGACCGCCAAAGTGTCCTATCCTCTGCCTCTTTCTCCTTCATCTCCCAGAATATTCTTTCCTTCAAGTCATCCAATATTTGAATAATCTTCCTTCCTAAGCTCCTCTTCCCTCAATCTGACCTTCTATGATGTTGTGCAGAAGACAGCTTCTCCTAAGGATGTATCCAATTCCAATTTGCTTTGCACTGAAGAACGCATCCAAAATGGTTCTCTTCTCACCTAATCTTCTTAGAACTTCTTTATTTGTCACCTTGTCTGCCCACTTGATCTTCTCTAGTCCACTCCAGCACGGCCTTTCAAAGCATTTCTTTTCATTTTCCTAAGAGTCCACGTTTCTGCTCCATACAGCGCAATGCTCCAAATGTAGCATTTCATCGGTTTCTTCAGACTCTTCCAAACTCGATTTGCTAGTCAGCAGTAACCTCCTCTTGTTGAAAGCCTCCTTCGCGGATTTATACTATAGGCCTACATAAAGCTTAGATCATGCAATTTTACAGATTTTTCAACATTATTTGTTCCTTTGTCATTTATTAGATGAGTTTGGTTTTGAATGGTTAATTACAGCAAAGATTTTTAATACTCTTGAATTTAGTATCATTGGATTCCTTGCGAGTGTGATGGTATGTTAGTATAAGTTTTGTGATTTTCAGGCTTTTAGAGAAAAAGATTTGCCTAAAAAGTAACGGTTCATATTAAACACATTAAAACATTTGGGGCATCGATATTTGGCTACAGTTATTGAGTTGGAAGGTAATTAAACATTATCATTGCACATTCCTGGAAATGGATCGATGATAAATCGGCATCGATGAGAAACTTTTTTTCATAACAAACTCGGTTCTTTCAGATGTATTATTACTTTTAATCACCTTATTTAACCTTATTTCTTAAACATCTTATAGCATCTTCTTTAAGTAATTAAGTATGGTCATGACCAAAATAATATTAAGCTCATTGTATAATACAAAACATTCAAATCAAAGCTTAGAGTGATAGCAGTAGGGGTAACTTAAAAAAATATAATTTACACTTAATACATCTTATTTTATAATTCGTTTTTATCGTTTAGCCTATATGATATGAATCAAACACTAACATACCTTAACAAAAGTTAACCTTCCGTGTCTCAACAATTAAAGGTTGGATTAAGTCTGGATAAAATTAGTATTATAGGGTTGTTGTAGTTGGGTTTTTTTTTGCAACTTTGTCTAAGAGCGAAGGAAGGAAGTGTTAACATAATGTAATGCGAATGAGATATTCACAGCGCAAAAACCAACAGTATTATTTAAAATTGGCCTTGATTATACTAAAAATAACAAATAGTAGCCTACACTTAGTGAAGCAGCAGATAACCTTCGAGAAATGCAACATATAACAACATAAATTGGATTTACACTTGAGAGTCTGACTGTGTGTGTGTGTTGCAGACAATCTCGAACAGGTCATTTCCATATTCAATAACCTTTTTGTTAATTCACACTCACAATTATATGTACCGACTGTGCTCCTACTGTGTCGTCTTGGATAGCTTTGTAAGTGTTCTCCCAAGGTAAAGGTCCAGCACTGGTAGCCGCACATTCCTGTCAGTGTAAATTTGTTTCTCCTAGTTCAGCTTCTTTCACGTATGCGAACCTTCACTAAGGTTCTTATTTACAATCAGACAATGGCTACAGAAAATTCCAACACACAACTGTCGTGTACAGTAATTATGGCCGAAGAATAATTTTGGTACATATATTTATTTTACAACTTAAAGAATATGATTATAATCACATTATAGAAAATATTTGGAAGGAGATAAAGGATAAACTTAAAGTCAAAAGTATCTACGGTGACCAAAACAGTCAGAGCATGATAGCGACACAACACAGCTAGAGCATAGTCCTGTGAGTGTGAATGGTAGCAACACAACACAGCTATAGCATAGTCCTGTGAGTGTGAATGGTAACAACACGACACAGCTAATAGCATAGTCCTGTGAGTGTGAATGGTAGCGACATGACACAGCTATAGCATAGTCCTGTGAGTGTAATGTGTAGCAACACGACACAGCTAGAGCATAGTCCTGTGAGTGTGAATGGTAGCAACACGACACAGCTATAGAATAGTCCTGTGAGTGTGAATGTAGCGACACGACACAGCTATAGCATAGTCCTGTGAGTGTGAATGGTAGCAACACGACACAGCTATAGCATAGTCCTGTGAGTGTGAATGGTAACAACACAACACAGCTATAGCATAGTCCTGTGAGTGTGAATGGTAACAACACAACACAGCTAGAGCATAGTCCTGTGAGTGTGAATGGTAGTGACACGACACAACTAGAGCATAGTCCTGTGAGTGTGAATGGTAACAACATGACACAGCTAGAGCATAGTCCTGTGAGTGTGAATGGTAGCAACACGACACAGCTAGAGCATAGTCCTGTGAGTGTGAATGGTAGTGACACGACACAACTAAGCATAGTCCTGTGAGTGTGACTGGTACAACACGACACAGCTATAGCATAGTCCTGTGAGTGTGAATGGTAACAACACAACACAGCTAGAGCATAGTCCTGTGAGTGTAATGTTAGTGACACAACACAGCTAGAGCATAGTCCTGTGAGTGTGAATGGTAAGCAACACGACACAGCTATAGCATAGTCCTGTGAGTGTGAATGGTAACAACACGACACAGCTAGAGCATAGTCCTGTGAGTGTTGAATGGTAACAACACGACATAGCTATAGCATAGTCCTGTGAGTGTGAATGGTAGCAACACGACACAGCTAGAGCATAGTCCTGTGAGTGTGAATGGTAGTGACACGACACAACTAGTAGCATAGTCCTGTGAGTGTGAATGGTAACAACACAACACAGCTATAGCATAGTCCTGTGAGTGTGAATGGTAACGACACACACAGCTATGAGCATAGTCCTGTGAGTGTGAATGGTAGTGACACGACACAACTAGAGCATAGTCCTGTGAGTGTGAATGGTAAACAACACGACACAACTAGAGCATAGTCCTGTGAGTGTGAATGGTAACAACACGACACAGCTAGAGCATAGTCCTGTGAGTGTGAATGGTAACAACACGACACAGCTAGAGCATAGTCCTGTGAGTGTGAATGGTAACAACACGACATAGCTATAGCATAGTCCTGTGAGTGTGAATGGTAGCAACACGACACAGCTAGAGCATAGTCCTGTGAGTGTGAATGTTAGCGACACGACACAGCTAAAGCATAGTCCCTGTGAGTGTGAATGGTAACAACACGACACAGCTATAGCATAGTCCTGTGAGTGTGAATGGTAACAACACGACACAGCTATAGCATAGTCCTGTGAGTGTGAATGGTAACAATACGATGCAGCCAATGCACAGTCCTGTGATTGTGAATGTAACAACACGACACAGCTATAGCATAGTCCTGTGAGTGTGAATGGTAACAACACGACACAGCTATAGCATAGTCCTGTGAGTGTGAATGGTAACAATACGATGCAGCCAATGCACAGTCCTGTGAGTGTGAATGGTAGCGACACGACACAGCTGGAGCATAGTCCTGTGAGTGTGAATGGTAACAACATGACACAGCTAGAGCATAGTCCTGTGAGTGTGAATGGTAGTGACACGACACAACTATAGCATAGTCCTGTGAGTGTGAATGGTAGCGACACGACACAACTATAGCATAGTCCTGTGAGTGTGAATGGTAGCGACACGACACAGCTAGAGCATAGTCCTGTGAGTGTGAATGGTAGCGACACGACACAGCTAGAGCATAGTCCTGTGAGTGTGAATGGTAACAACACGACACAGCTAGAGCATAGTCCTGTGAGTGTGAATGGTAACAACACAACACAGCTATAGCATAGTCCTGTGAGTGTGAATGGTAGCGACACAACACAGCTATAGCATAGTCCTGTGAGTGTGAATGGTAACAATACGATGCAGCCAATGCACAGTCCTGTGAGTGTGAATGGTAGCGACACGACACAGCTGGAGCATAGTCCTGTGAGTGTGAATGGTAACAACATGACACAGCTAGAGCATAGTCCTGTGAGTGTGAATGGTAGCGACACGACACAGCTAGAGCATAGTCCTGTGAGTGTGAATGGTAGCGACACGACACAGCTAGAGCATAGTCCTGTGAGTGTGAATGGTAACAACACAACACAGCTAGAGCATAGTCCTGTGAGTGTGAATGGTAGCTACACGACACAGCTATAGCATAGTCCTGTGAGAGTGAATGGTAACAACATGACACAGCTATAGCATAGTCCTGTGAGTGTGAATGGTAGCGACACGACACAGCTAGAGCATAGTCCTGTGAGTGTGAATGGTAGCGACACGACACAGCTAGAGCATAGTCCTGTGAGTGTGAATGGTAGCGACACGACACAGCTAGAGCATAGTCCTGTGAGTGTGAATGGTAGCGACACAACACAGCTAGAGCATAGTCCTGTGAGTGTGAATGTGTTAGCGATCGATTACCAGCAATATCATAGGTATTTTTCCACAAAGAGGAATTGTACCTATGTTCACAATGGTTTGGTTAATTTGTCTTATGTAGGTGTAGGGCCTAAGATTTCCATTGGCTCCGCACCTTCATAATCACTATCATCATGTAAGCTCATTGTGGGGGTCGTATGGCATGTAGGCAGCTTCCACAGTATACCCTGGGCAACTTTCTGTTCCCAGAAAATGGCTAAAAGTTTACATACACGGCGATCAAACTAGATACTGCATCCCTCATGGCAATATGTGCCAAATTTAAAAAAAAAATTGTAATTGGACATTAATTAATAATTGTTATTATTAATATAATCATGAATTAAAATTAGAAAAATCAAAGTTTATAAACTATTTACTTAAAACACTATTGTAGCTCACATAAACACCAACTACTCAAAACATAATTTTTATTATCATTGTGCTATGGATAAAAATAATTTATAAGGCATATCCTGGGTGTGTTGTTGGATTGGCCGTCTTAAAAATAGACCCGCTTCATAGGCCGAGCCATCTAAGGTATTACTCTCGTGATCGACTGGCCTGCTGATGACGGGAAATTGAGGTTTGTATCCTGATCAGATAAACTTAAGGATTTTTTTTCACCACCCTCCTTCCACACAAATGTGGATTGATTACCTCAAAAAATGATTCCTTACCATCCTTACCCTATACAAGTAGTTATTATATGCATATAACTTGAACAGGTAGTAAGACGCAATGACAAAAAAAAATTAAATATTTAAAATGTGTGTGCTAATAACAGTTTTGGGATGTTGTCCAAATTTTGCACCTTATCTTCTTGATTAATTTGTTCATCTTAAAGAGTACTTTCGACAATTGATTGTTATAAGTTTTTCATGTATGGTGGTGTGGTTCTACTCAAGATTCAAAGAGTCCTGATCAAACCTTACAAGTAGAACCGCAACCCCACACATACATTACAGATGATAAATTATTATCGATATATACAATTCAATGATAATTTTAACGAACACCAATAAAAATTATGTTTTGATGTTTTAATGTTCATAGGAACTACAACTGTGTTTTTAGTGTTTTATAAACTTTTTTAATTTTAGCAAAATATAATTCATAACCAAAGGCCTACTAATGATTAAAATAATTTACTGCTATATAGTAAAAAAATTGTTAATATTGCACTTTAAATTATTATATGTTGTAAAATATTAAGAAATTCATAATAGTAAAAATTTTGTTGACATACCGGTACCTTAAAATTTCACATCCCCTCCCCCCTTATCCGCCCCCCCCCTTCAATTCCAATTAGAGAGACCAGGGGTGACACTGACACTTTTGAGATTTCACGATGTCACCTGCTCATTGTCTTCATTTTGGAATTGGCATGAGGCTTAATATTTAAATAACAATTATAAAAAGTTTCCTGTTTACTTTTTTATATTTTCATTATCATGTCTTACTATCTTGTAGAGATGAGGAAGGAAGCGTTTTGAGGTAATCTTCCCACATTGGCGTGGAAGGAGAGTGGTAAACCATCTAAGAAAAACCATCCTCGTAGACCCCACTAGGATTCAAACCTTTATTTACCAGTCTTCAACAGGCCAGTTGGCTAACACGCTAGTTTCGTGTTGAGCTAGACTGGTGAGGGCGGGAAGACTGAGGTTCAAATCTCGATCGGGTGAACTGGGGGTGGTTTTTCCACTCTCCCTCCACACAAATGCGGGTTCACTTCCTCTAAATTCAACCTTAATTCCTAATCCATCTAATTAATACTTAAGCATATAACCCAAACGGGTGGTAAGACGCGGTGCTAAATGAATAAATAAAAACATGCCAGTCTAACATAACAATGACACCTTAGACCATTCAGCCACTGAAGTGAGTTGTTTCCATAACACCTGACTATCTAGTAGTTTAAGTTTGGTCAATTCTAGACCCTGTTTACACATTTACAGACTACTTAATTTTGTTTTATGTTTGTCACATTAATTACAACTTGAGTGTGATAACTGTAATTAGTGCTGCCAAACACATTTGATCCTTTTTTGAGTTCTAATCATGCCTAAAATGGTTTGTTTTTAAATTTAATCAACTATCTTAGCATAGTTACTTGGTGAAGATAAAAAAAATCCAGAGCTCTAGCTCAATTTTCATAGGAAGAACATTAGCTGACAAAAAAGTTACTGGATCTACTTTCAAGTATTCATACATCAAGTCATGCTGTCTGCAGCCATCACTTTTTATATAGAAATTATCAATATCTATAAAATGAAACTATTAACATAATAAAATATTATCAATTTTGGCTACAAAACATGTTTTTTCCAAAGGGTTCGTCCTATAAAAATTGAATTTTACCATTTTACTCTGATGTGTATCATATTTGGTAGATTATTATCAACTAGAAGATTAACCTGATGTTGCCTTGGGTAATTGCACAATGGATTGCATGGTCACTCCTGGCAACACTGTCCTTTTCTTCAAACAGACCAAATAACAAATTATTTCTTCCGGCTCAGTTTTTAATTAATAAAAAAAAATCAAATCCAAATTTTAAAAATCTAGCTTTGAGGTACAACTGTTTTATGTACAGGGGCTACCAATTTTAAAATTTCAGCCCTCTGTTTGCGGTGGATATTGCACAACGCTCATGACAGATACACAAACTCTTCATTTTATTAACATAGAGGAAGATTGATAAGGTGGAACATACTCAGACATAGTTATTACATCAATATTGTTTTTCATTTATTTATTTATTTTCATCACGTTAAAATAATAAAATTGCCTCAAACGTCTTTGAAAATGTCTTTACTGCATGGTATGGTTGAAAGTGCGAAACATAAGCTCATTCAGGTTTTTTTATAGGCCTTGATATTTAGTGGGATGTGTAATGTGAGCGTGTGTGTACATGCCCACACACATATGAATGTGTGATGTCTGTGAACCAAGTTGGCACAGAGTCAGTTTATTCCAGTTATATCTACTGGCATTGTGTCCTCCCCTCTTTCTCCTCTGTCTCTTTCTAGTTGCCTTTATTCTCTCTCTCTCTTCCTCTAACTTGCTCTCATCTCTTTCTGGTTTCACCTTCACTGTGCTTGTTTTGTCATTGGACTTACTCAATGTCCGTTTCAAAACCGTTGGATTTAAATGGCTAAACTAATTGAAACTGTGCTGCATTATATTAATTTTTGGATTCTGTTATTTGACACCTCATATATCTTGATTGCCTGAGTAAATAATTTGCAGACTTGATTTATATAGTCCTGGTTCACATCTTGGTTAGGTGAACTGAGAATGGCTTCTGCTAAGTGGTTTCCCACTCTCTTTCCAATTAAATGTGGGTACACTTTCTCTAAATTTTACAATGGAAACAATGAAAACAAAAAAAAAACTCTGGAAAAGTCTGTTTTCTGGTTTAAAGGTAAACCTGAAAATATTAGGAAATTTAATTAAAAATAAGTAAAAATTAGGTAACTCAAATATTTGGTTAAAAAATATAATTTAATTTATATTTTATATTATTCTGACACCTTAGCTCAGTCAATAGCCGGTCTATCTACCAAGAATCAATTTGGAGGAGTTTTATGTTAATTAAGTTTGTCCAAATGATTATTTTCTGCTTGAATAGTATATAAAAAAAAATTTAAATCACTTAAATGTGCCAAATTTATACAGAACTATTTTATTCATAAATAAATACTAAATAGAATGTATTAAATGTATGATGTAAAATACCTCAAATAAAAAAATAAAAAGCATGGATATTTGCTATTTTTAAATACATGTTCTAAATTAACTGTTTTTTACCCTTCAATCCATCTTGTATCTGAACTGCCTATCCGCTTATTTACACGATAAGAATAAAGATGAGCAAGTAGAATTTAGAGGGAAAGTACCCACATTTTTATAGAGAAAAAGTGGGAAACCGTTTATAGAAGATAAATAAAACCTCATTACATCAGGCTAGGATTAGAACTTTGACCTCCCTCTTGCTGACACTTAAGTCGGTTGTGAGTGACACATTAAACACCGTGACCACTGATGTGGGTTTCTCCAAAATCATTTGAATTATCATAATGAGCAATTTATTTAAGTATGGTAAACACCCATGTGATATTTCCAAGTGTAAAGTAGAACTGTAAACATGTTTATAATTTCCTTTATAAACATGTTTATTGTTTATACTTTGTTTTCCAAACAAACTTAAATAAAAACTCGTAACAACATTCCTGCCAATACACCACTTTGAAGAAATATCTCATTTTAGACAATAGCTAAACTTTTATCAAATGACTTCATTTTGAGGGGGGCTTAAGAGGGTTATCCAAACTTTGTAACAAGTAAATATTTGGTGCATTTCCAACTATCCACAATTTCATTGACAAACATTGATAAAGATAGTTATCGCTGTGTGCTAGTTAAGACTGAGTATACTCACTCAACAATAACACAGCAAACAGCCTAGCCTGGCTAGATTAGATAGGTGAACAAATTACAATACTTAGAATGAAGTGGTTTTAAACAGGTTAGCTACAGTCGGGGAAAACCTGGAAATCCGTTACTGTCCAAGTTAAACTGTATATTTGAATTTTTAGGGAAGATAAAATATGTGTTAACTGATATATATATATAGGTGACCTGGTGGTCTAGGGGTAAGGTGTCAGACTTCTGTGCTGAGGGTCCGGGGTTCAATCCTCGGTCCCAGCACAGATTTATCTGATTGCCAAACCCTTCCTTCACCTCTGACAAGACGTGTATTAATCACAACTTGTGAATGTGAGGAATCCAGGCCTCCACCGTGGTTCGGATTCCACGTTAAACTGTAGGTCCTCCATTTCATCTCACAATCACCCTACCATTACACATTAGTGTAAGTGCGTATAACCCGAACGGGTAGTAAGACGCAGTGCTAATAATAATAATAATAATAATAATAATAATAATAATAACTGATATATAATGTTATCATCAGGAGCAATCATTATACTATAATCATATTCAACTAGCTAATTATGCGTTATTCACACTAGGTGTTTGTAAAATTTGTCTATATCTAGGAACCTTGACGTTCCCATTTAAAAAAAAATGGATACCCACCTTGATGGCTGCATGGTCTAAGGCTTCACTCTCGCAATGTAGCTGACGGGGAGATCGGGTTTCAAATCCTGGTTGATTGTGCGGAAGGTTTTTTCTAAATGGTTTTCCACTCTCCCTCCACACAAATGCGGGTACACTTCATCTTAGTTCAAACTTCTTCATATTTAATACATTAGGGTTGGTACATAGAGGTACAACCCAAAAGGGTTGTGTTGCTAAAAAAAACTAATAAGTAAAAGCTTAGAAAAAAAAGGTTAAAATTAAGTGTTTTGTAGCCACCATCATGAAACAAAATGGTAGGTGTAGATTTTAATCATCCTATATGTTTACCAGATTTCCGAGCTATATCCGTGTGAAATTTCAGCCCAGTCGGTTTAGTGGTTTTTGCATGAAAGAGTAACAAACAGAAAGACACTCAAATTATTTGTATTTATTTGTAGGATTAGGTGGAAAATTATAACATGGACAATGTAATTGAACCTTAGACCTTTGGCTTTGTGACATCACTGAATCAACTTGGCTATTTCTGTATTCCGGGCTGTTCTTCACTTGTTTAGTATTGAGTATATTTTTGGTAACTGGTGAAAGTATCGGCCATTCAGAGTCTTCCACTCTCGCATCCACGGCGACTCATAACTGACTTTCATGCTGCCAAGAAAACTTAAGGAGGGAAGAGGGATCCTTAAAATGCTCGACAAACCAAAATGGTACATTGGTACACAAAAACAAAGGTCTCGGTTTCTATTCAAATGTCCAGGTTGTCATTCTGCACTCAATTAAATTAGTTTCTTGCATCGAAATTGATCCCAGTGATAACATCCATTATCAGCTAACGGTAAAAGATATTTTCATACTTGGTGATGTTTATTTTTCTCAAACAACCTTATCAGTTTCAATCTAGGTCTCAGGTTAGAAAACGCTTTATATTTTCTTCTGATAAATCCAGGAATCTTATTTCTCTGAAATGTTGTGGTCACCCTGTTAATTTCTTCCCCACCAAGAATCCACAGTTTTAAATCTTGACTGTGAACTCAGATTAGAGTAGAGGAAGCATGTATGGAATGAAATCAACTATTATAGGTAGTCTCCAACAAGGCTTTGTTTTTATATTCAAATTAACATCTATAGAAATAAAGTCTGGAATAAATTCTCTGGAGACCATTATGTTTCTGTGTTTTGGTAAAGTAAAAGAATAAAAAAAAAAAAGAAAACATTATGTACTGTATACCCTGATTTGGGTTGGAATAACAGTAAATAAAATTAAAACATACCTCTTTTCGGCCAACATTGATAACATTTTCATATATTATTGTGTTATTAATAGATATTTATATTATCTATCAAAATTAACAGCTGCAGATAACATGACTTGATGTATGAATATATTAAAATTGTTTTAGTAATTTTAGCAACTAACTTCTTCTGTTCTTCCTACCAAAATCTTACTATACATAAGCTAAAACACAATTTCATAGAAGAGCCTTTTAAAAAATCCACACTATTTTTTTATTTTTTTAACATTGTTTCAATTTTACTATATTATTAGAGTTATTTTGAAACTATAGGTGATATCTATCAAAAGTAACAGATGAAGATCACATTACTTGACATATGAATACATTAACCTTTTTTTCCGTCACTGTGTCTTGCTACCTTTTCAGGTTATACAGACATATGACAGCTACTCTACACCCAATATCATTGCTAAGGGTACTGCAAGTCTTATGCAGAAAAGCTTTGACTTTGCTCTCTCTCATTTCACTGTTGCCAAATCTTCTCGCTCTGAATGTCGGAAGGTGGTGTGGGGGTAAGAAGGAGCTACTGGAAACTTCGACTAACCAGCATTGCAAACCTTGTCTTGAATTTGAGGGGAGATTAACCACTCTCAGTGGCGTAGTTAGCTAACGCACTAGTTTCGTGTTGAGCTAGACTGCCGAGGATGGGGATATCAAGGTTTGAATCTCGCTTGAGTGAACTGGGTGTGGTTTTTCCTAAATGGTTTTTCCACTCTCCCTCCATGCAAATGGGAGTTCACTTTCTCCATATTCAACCTTCCCAAATCCTAACCCATTAATGTAATTAGTACTTAAGCGTATAACCCGAACGGGTAGTAAGACGTGGTGCTAAGTATTATCGTTAATTACATGAAAGTAGATCTAGTAACTTTTCCAGTTGTAGACTAAGGTTTTTCCTATGAAAATTATACTGGACCTCCTTTCACACAGCTATAAATTATATTAGCAATTCCTTTCGGGAACTAGTACATTATTAGTACCCTTTGAAAATGTTGTTTGTTTTTTTTGAGAAACTAAACACCAGGGCTTATAGTTAAAATTGTAATGTCATTGAATTAATTTTCTTATAATTTAAATATCTTGACCCTAGTAAGGCCATTTCTAAAGATTTATGTCGGGGGGTGGGGGGGGGACAAATTGAGGTTAACCGGCATGCTTTGAGTGATGGCCACACGCCAATAAAGATGGGAGCTATTGCGGTGGTTTGGAGGGGCCTTGTTATTATTTTTAATTAGTCAATACTAGTTAGATCTCCCTAGTTAAGATCCATAAAAATATGCACTTATTATTGATTGCTACCCGCTTTGGTGGCTGCATGGTTCAAGGCGTCACTATCACAATACACTGGACTGCCAATGACGAGGGCATTAGGACTAGAATTCAGGTCAGGGTACACTGAGGGTGGTTTTTCTAAATAGTTTTCAACTTTTTCTCCACACAAATGTGAGTATACTCCTCTAAATTCAACCTACCTCGTTCCTAGCACATTAGCATAATTAGTACTTACACGTATAATCCAAATGGTTAGTAAGACATTGTGACAACAAAAAAACACCTATTCATTTTATTGATGTGATGTTACTTTTTATTATTACTCCCTCACTACAGTGAATCGCAGGACACACCTCTTCCCCGGGTAGCTACACCCCCTGGAACTTAAGGAGCCATATTTAGCAGGCTGGTCTCGAAACTCAATCACTCTTCCAGTATACAAAATAACAAGGAGTTTGGGTTTAGTGGGATATTGGCTGACCTCTAAATCTCGACTGTTTACGGCCCTAATTTAGGGTTGGCCGACATAGTGTGTTTGGTTCTGACTGCTGTATAGCAGGTTCAATCCTACTGTTTGTACTTGAGGGGGGGGGTTTCCCCCCAAAATTTCTCTCAAATTATCTCTGGGGGAGATGCTGGTGCATTTCCTTTCATCTATTTTAATAATTCTTTTTTACAGTAGAAAATTTAAATAATTCACTAGACTCTCGTTTAAACAAAATACATGCGTGATAATTACATTCCATGGACAAAGTTTAAAAGGAAATTTTCTCTAATAAGTAATTAGACTATTTTGAACATTCCCATTTTGTTTGTTTTTTCCAGGGAGAGCTGCATTGGTGTGGCACACCATGGTAAGAGCCAGCTTGCCGCAGGATCTCTGCTGCGGATCCTTTCCTACGAGCCTCGCAACTGGTACCATGAGGTGACCGGTGACATAATCTGCCCCAATGTGGTCCAAGGAATCGATCACCTCCGCGATCCGCGGCTTAACAAGGTCAGAACGATGACCTGCTGGCGACCGCTGTTAGTAGTTCACTGTTTAGTTTCTTTTTATGTTGCACATTTTACTATCCATTTTGACTAGCCGCGTGTTAAAACTAAATGGGTGGGTATGAGAAGTGTAAAATTAAGGTTTGCCAGAGTTTGCAAGGGCGGGAGGGTGAAAAACTACTTAGGAAAACCCACACATCTGGTCGAGATTCAAACCCCAACCTCCTTGTCATTGGTAAATATTTATCACATGACAGTTACAGCTCTGTCTCAATCCAAGATGCACTCCTGCAATAGGTGTTGTTACCTTGAAAGACCTATCTTTTTTTAATTTTGCTCTCAACTTGAATTGTTCAAGTTTTTTCTTAGTAATGCCTAACACATCACAATAATTGAAGTTAAGACTTAGATAGAATGCTCTGGAAATAACTATAGCAAAATATTAAAAATTATGATTTAGTGAATAGACAGTTTCGAAGTTGGTAGATGTATTAAGTGGCATCATATGACATCTACCAACTTTGAAACTGTCTATTCATTAAATCATAATTTTTAATATTTTGTTATAGTTATTTCCAGAGCATTCTTTCTATCTAAGTCTTAACTCTAATTATTACCACTCCTTACTTTAAACTACTTTAGAATGTTTTCTAAAATATTACATAATAATAAGCTAAGGTTCTCCACCAATCACAGGGATTGGAGATTCATACCGCCCTGTACCCTGCTTTGGTGGCCGCATGGTCTAAGGCACTACTCTTGCAGTAGACAAGACTGCTGATGACAGGGAGATCGAGGTTTAAATCTCGGTTGGGTGCACTGAGAGTGGTTTTTAAAAATGGCTTTCCACTCTCCCTCCACACAAATACGAGTACATTTCTTTTAATCATAACATTCCTCATCTCTAAAACCATTAGCCTAATTAGTACATAATTGTATATTCCAAAAGAGTGTTAAGACGCAGTGCTTAAAAAAACTACTTGCATGACAACTCAACTTAGGATGCCAATCGTGTGAAGGCTTTTGGGAAATGTAATCTCATGTTCTTATCTACCTACCCATGTTAAAGCGTGGGAGTTGGTCAAAAAAAGTTTTTAAATAAACTGACAAACTATTCAAATTTTCTCTCTTAACTAGACATACCAGTACTTTAAGAGATTGAATTTAACATTTATATAAGGGAAATATGGAAACATATAAGTAAATAAAAGAGTGAATTTGTATTTAAGGGGTGAATAAATCATTATCGTTACAGGGTCTTGCGTTCACACTGGAAGAACGCCAACAGCTTGGGATCCACGGGCTGATGCCTCCCAGGTTCAAGACTCAGGAGGAGCAGTTGGAGCTATGCCGGATCAGCGTTGAGAGGTACCAGGAGGACCTCAACAAGTACCTCTACCTCATCGAACTACAGGTGGGACAGACCTCCTTGTTCTTTGACTTTGGTTTGTTTAATTTCTTCCTCTAGTCACCATTGGTGGTCTTGGACTAAATTTCTCGCCTCAGGATCCGATGTTTGTGGGTTTAAAACCAGCCGGGTTTGACAGATTTTTCTTGGGGGATAAAAATCCATAGCACAAATTCCTTCGGAGTGGAAGAAGAGTCGTCGGTCCCATGTCGATTGCGGTGTGTAAAAGAACCTTGGCAGGTATGTGAAAATACCTCTCCAGCAAAATTGGTAGGCCTTTTTATGCTTACTCATAGAAATTCTCATGTCCTGATATAATCACTCGGTTCAAAAAGTGCATGTTAAATATCCCAAATAAATGAAAATAAATTTCTTCCTAAATGTATTGATTTATAAGGTTAGACCACACCAGCACCTTTTTTTTTTCAGGCTTGACCACGAATGTGAATAATTCCCAAGAAATTCAACAGTTATAAATTATATTCAGTAACCAGATGGATGTAAATCTCCCCATTTGCTGTCTCTGACGGTCATCTTCAATAAGAACACAACCCGCCTCGGTGGCGTAGTTGGCTAACGCGCTAGTCGTGTTGAGCTCGACTTCCGAGGACGTCTTACTACCTGTTCGGATTATACGCTTAAGTACTAATTACGCTAATGGATTAGGAATTGGGAGGGTTGGATTTATAGGAAGTGAACCCGCATTTGCGTAGAGGGAGAGTGGAAAACCATTTTAGGGAAAAAAACCTCCAGTTCACCCGACCGAGATTCGAACCTCGATCTCCCCGTCCTCGGCGGTCGAGCTCAACACGACTAGCGCGTTAGCCAACTACGCCACCGAGGCGGGTTTTTAATTAGAGTAATGGGGAAAAGATAACACAGATTGCATGGATGAAATTAAAACATAAAATGAAGTGTTCATATCATTGAGGCAGGGATTATAAAATTCACCAGATAGGGAATAATTAGTCATCGGTAAGTAAATTGGATTTTTCTTTAGGCATTCTTTTACAAATTATGAGGTTATACAGCCATTTTCTTTTAAATTTAATTTTAAAACATTTGATTAAAAAATGCTATTTTTAATAAATTGATTAACTTTTGCCTTCAAAGATAATGGAAAACTACTTGTGGGGAAAAAACCTTCTCCCCAACGCACCTGGTCAAATTCAAAACCTGACAATTTGGATCAAAACGGAGAATGTTAGCGCTGCCTATAATATCAATCTTACTTTGATTTAAATGGTTGGTTGGGTTTTTTTTTTAATGTGCAACTACTAATCTTTATGTCAGAAGTGTGATACAGGATTTTATATCTTTTTTTTATTTATTTAATAAGTTGTATATTGGGACATGCAAAATTTGTATTTGCAATAACACAAATTTTTATGTGAATTGTACTGTTTTCGCGCGAATAACACGAATTTAAGATTTATTTCTAAATAAACACAATTTCTTTGTAATTTCAGTCTACCTCATTATATCATATCTCTATCTTGAGCTAGCTCTATCGATTCCCCTTCATTGGGTGATTGTAGGACTTTTGATAAGTTTTTGTTAAGCTAGTCCCAAAAAGTTTGCCGACCCCTGATCTAGACAGTACTAACTCTAAACAAACGATCTTTAGAAAGTGAAGGCCCAACTACAAATAATAGCTCAAGCATCACAGATTGATACTTTATGGCTGTCCATATTATCAGGCCTAATGAAATCAAATTCAATCGAGGGAAAAATGACAACCTGAACAAGAGAATCAAACCTGTGACCTTTGTCTTTATGCACCAGTACTTTACCATAATCAGTACTGATCCTATGAACAACCATCACGGATCAGTCTGTGATAGATATGGATTAATACTTGCTTATCAGCATTAAAACCAGATAAGGCTGTGATTGGTGATAGCTCAGAGTGTCTGAACCTTTCACCAGTTACCACAATTAGACTGGAGATAACATTTAATAAAAGTGGCCACATGGTTTAAGGCGTCACGCTTATGTTGGACTGGACTACTAATGATAGGGAGATTGGGTTTCAAATCCGGGTCAGGTGTACTGAGGGTGGTTTTTCAAAATGTTTTCTACTCTCCCTCCATGAAAATGTGGGCACACTTCCTCTAAATTCATACTTCTTTATCCTTGACCTATTAGTGTAATTAGCATTAATGCGTTTAACCTGAACAGTTATTAAGTAGCGGTGATTAAAAAAACTAATAAAAAGCGGTCTAGAATATCAGACGAACTAATATGGTTCAATGTTATTGCATTGGTTCACAAAGTCTAAGGTCCTCGGGTTTATTCCCGTTTCCATGTTTTAATTTTCCACTTAATTGAATACAGACACATATTGGGAAAAGAGCCACAGTCTAAATACTAGCTAGCTTAGTAAAGCGGACACTCACGCTGGTGACTTTTTGGCTCTGGTGTTAGGAACACATTTCACTAAGTCACTGTTAATGGGGAGGACGAGGTTCAAAATCCTGACCGGGGTGATTGTCCATCATAATTATATTTTTCATTTATTTAACATTACTTTTCATTGTGTGGAAAGTCATGAATATAAAAGAAAAGTTGGTCAGAGAACTCACAAATTTAAGTGATTAAATAAATATTTTTTCACAGGGTATGAAGTATATATAATACGAAAACAATTTGTAAACATTTTAAATTAATGTAATGTAAGTGATAGAAAAAAAAGCCGACTTAAACTGATATTTGATTGGATTAGTTCTTGTCAAAAGTATTGTAAAATAGGATTATGAAAAAATAAATTATCATATACTAATATAAATAAGCTATATATTAATCTTTTTTCCTTACACATTTTTAATTTATTACCATTTTATTTTGGTGACAAATGTTTAGTATTAATTAGAAAGAATATGTATCTAATATTTAATAGAAATAATGAAAAATAAAAAGGGATGGATGTTGTGGGTGTACAGATTTTTGTCATAGAAGCTAGAAATATTTGTTAAGGGCAAGTGAGAGGAAATCTTAAAATCAAGAATTATTATAACTAATTGTGGGAAACCTGTAAAGTTTGAAACCAGATTGAATTGGCATCAAGGCCTCTGCAACCGGGTGTGGAGTATATGCATTTACACATGGCGGCAAATTTATGGGAGATCCGCAAAAAAAAAATGGGTTCAAGATACGACCAGATGAAACTCGACAATCTGAAGTAACCAGTAAAGCATATCTTAGAGCTCCATAGCGGAGTACTAGTAAAATATAGTAAACATAGAAATTTATTTTATGTGAATTTTAAATTTGATGACCAGAGAGCAATAGCGATTAGAGAGAGTAAGATGAAGAGAGGGGCAACCAGTCATCATATGCACAAGGAAAGCAAAACATGTATTACACGCCCTGATAGAGCTATTATACAAAATTCGATAAACTCTTGATATTGTGTTGTTATTGTGATCATCAGCCCTTTTATCTGGCAAACTATTGGATTGTTAACATTTCTTTTATCTAAAATTTGTTTCTAAAAGTTATTTGTCATAATTACTCTTGATATCTGACTATTACATTAAAATGCAATTTTTTTTTTATGTTTAATATTTTTCTTTGTTTCTTTAACCCTTTTTGTTGTTTACATATTTTGTCTGTCTCATTTTGAACATTTTAAATTGTTTAGGTAAAGATCCGATTCTTAATAGTTTATAAATTCTTAACCAATTCGTACTATTTACCAATATTGCAGGATGCATCAGAAACCTGGGGGATGAAGGAAAGGGATAGGAGCAGGATACAGGTCTGAGAGATGAAATCTTTGAGGAGTAGGCTGGGAATTACAAGGATGGACAGGGAGAGGAATGAAAGAGTGAGAGAGAGAGAGGATAGTGTAGAGAAGGTGAGAGTGAGGTGGTATGGACATGTGAAGAGGATGGAAGAGGGAAGAATTCTAAGGAGGATGCTTGAAATGGACAGCGGGTAGGAGGCCAAGAGGGAGACCCAGCAGGGTATCTACCATCCTGGAAAATCAGGGAAAACTGGAATTATCCGGGAATTTGAAGTGGTCGAGGGAAAACGGGAATAAGTCAGGAATTTGGTAAATTACCAAAAAAATCTGGGAAAATGTTGTTTTACTCAAAATATGAAATATATTAATTATTAAATCAATAACAACCATGTGATCCAAACTGTCTTTTTTTTTTTGTAGCTGTTTAATATATTTCATACTTCTTTTAATTCCTAGTAGACTTTGTTCATACAAATAAAAAACTGTTTAAATACATTTTTAAACTTATTATTAATAAAAAAAAGATTAACAAAAACCGTGGGGGGCAGAAGGGTGTGACATATTTTTGAGTTGGAAATTTTAGTAAATGATCAGGGGAAATTGGGGAAAATGTCGGGAATTATGTTGGTCAGGTTGAGTAGACACCATGCCCAGAGAGTGTGGAGAGGAGTGGATTGGGCCTGCATGGAGGAAGAAAGGTGTTGGGAGGTCGGAAGTAAATGGAGAGAGAGGCTTATGTTTAGGACGGACCCTGCCAGGGGCAGGAAACTGTACATGATGATGATGATGATGAACCAATAAAATGTATGACTTAGATTTGAAATGCTTAAATATTAATAACAATGTTTCAGGACCGAAATGAGCGTTTGTTCTTTAGGCTCCTCTCAGAGAACATTGAGCGTATGCTGCCTATAGTGTACACTCCTACTGTGGGCCTTGCCTGTCAGAAGTTTGGACTCATCTACCGCCGGCCTAGAGGGCTTTTTGTTACTGTTAATGATCGAGGACATGTATTTGACGTTCTCAAAAATTGGCAAGTAGCAGCTAAGGCTTTTTTTTATTATTAATATTTTGAAGTTTCTTAACTATTCATTCGAGGTATCTCACCATTCTCTTTGAACTTTGATGAATGTTGATGTTTAATGTGCCTCCCCCCCTGGACCCAAAAGAGTGATCCTTACAGTTATGTCTTTGTCTCTGAGGCTACAGTCGAAATGGTTTTATGGATTTGGTTTAAACTTGATATTTAGATGTTATATTATCATGCCTCAAGTTTATTTTTTTATTTTTTATTGCCTCAACATTTTTGCTCAAAATGTCTGTGATCACTTATTAAAATGTAAATTAACAATATCAAAACCATGAAGATTAATATGTTGTTTGTTTTTCTTAAAAAGTAAGCCTGCATTATTATTATGTTTGTTTATTAAATGGAAAAAAAATATGATGCTATTTTATTTTTATAACCTTGTTCTTTAACGAATTGTATATTTAATAGAGCTACAGAAATAGTTAAATAAATATATATATACATATTTGCTGTAATTTTCTATTCAAAAGCCAATAAATTTGAGATATCATTATTTTCAACTTATTTACCATAATTTTTATATTGCAACACAATTTTTTACTTAACAAACTCCCTCAAATTTCTATTTTCTGTTAAAAATATGCATTTGTTCAGCCACAAGATTTCCTTTTCTATTTTCTACCATCCTTGAATCATGAGACTTCTTTCTAGGCCTGAGCCAGACGTGAGAGCCATTGTGGTGACTGACGGAGAAAGGATTCTGGGTCTCGGAGACCTGGGGGCTTGTGGCATGGGTATTCCCGTGGGTAAACTCTCCTTGTACACTGCCCTAGCCGGGATCAAACCCCACCAGTGTTTGCCAATCACCATTGATGTTGGCACCAACAATGAGGTGAGTTGAATCATTAAGCGGAGATTAATGTATTTGTATTGCCCGGTAACTGTGCGCCATTCTTTTATTCAAAATACTCATTTTTTTATTTAACATACAGCATTAAATAATTATGATCAAATTGTAGAATAATTAAACATATCATATTAAAATACAAACACAGATATACAAACATTTAACTATTTTGTTACCCGCATTGTTTCGTGTTGAGCTAGACTGCCGAGAACGGGGCGATTGAGTTTCGAATCTTGCTTGGGTGAACTGAGGGTGGTTCAACAACTAGTCTGGGATCACTGAAACCAATTATTCTGTTCAATCTACCAACTCCTGAGGAATAAAACCAACATTTCATGTGGTATCAAAAGATTGAAATGTTTGTAGATATGTGTTAGTGTTTTTAATTTTATTTGTCTTTAATTTTACTACAATTATATAATACATATATAATGGCATATGATAAATAGTTTAGTGAATTTTATTTCATGCAATTGTTCATTTAAAATAAGATGTAAATTGATTTAAAAACATATTCACTGGACATTGTTGCTTTGAGAAATAGGGTATGCATACTAAATAGGAATCTGCGAGTATTCATATCTTTGAGCCAAGTTTTAAATTAATTAATTCTATAATTTACTATGACTTGATTTTTTTAACGTGCATATTTAAAAACAAGTTTAAAACCTATTTTATTTTTAAAATCTCTAATTTCATTCTGAAAATTAAAATAATTTTATTACATAGATTTGTTTTTTATTACCATAGTTAAGTTTTAAAATTACACATTTATTCATTTCAAGCTTAACTAACTTCAGTACTCGGTCACTCGAAATCAACTCAAATTTAAAATAAACTTGAGCTTGCATTACTCATCACAGTGAAAACAAGAAAATGTAAATTATAAACAATTTAATAATCACTTAATCACAGAGTGTAAGACAATAACATAAATTTGAAGTGAGCCATGTTTTAAAACAAAACTGACAGCGACACTATTACACAAGTAGTTGGGATCCTATCGGGTGGTGGCATCATGTTCTTAAGTGTCCATTCTTGTGACGCAAATGTCCATAATCAGAGAAAAGGTGTCGGTGGGAATATGTCTGTAATCGCAATTGTCTGTAAAGTGAAAGTCTGTATATCGAGGTTTACCTGTAAATTAAAGGAAACTTTCAGGCAAAAGCTGAATGTACAGTTGACTGACTGTCTCATATTAAAATAAAATTTTCAGATGTCAAAAAAAGAATCCGAGTTACCAAGAATGAGCAATACTAACTTATTCACTCATAAACCCACACAAATACTGATCATCCGCCAATTGGGAGCATTCATTGAGATATTTAAAATGTAATATAGTCTTGAGGTCCCAGGAGCAAGTTTATTGCATGAAAAAGTTTCATACCAAAAAAATGTAAATCACAATTTAATATGTGAAAATAAAATTGAATACCGTCCCTAAACTAGTTGAAATGCCTTACCTTTTTAGCAACATTCTTTATTTTCAGGAACTTTTGAATGATCCTCTCTACATTGGACTTCGACACAAGAGAATAACTGGCAAGGAGTATGATGAGTTTATTGATGAGTTCATGCAGGCTGTTGTTAAACGATATGGACAAAATACCCTGATACAGGTTAGAAAATTAGAAAGTTGTAAATTACTGTATTTTTTTAGCAATTGTTTCCAGCCTCTGGCTGGGTCAGTTTAGTAAAATGCCTCCATCTTCCTCTATCCTTTTACCAGTCTTCCTCATTTAATTGCTTTCATTCTTCTCTTCTCACTTACACATTTTCTCTTATCTGCTCCTTCCATATCTTTATTGGCCTTCCTTGCTGTCTTTTTCCTACATACTTCATCTTGAATATCATAATATAGAGTGTATTTGTTGCGACAAAAATGTTAAAATTTTATCTTAACCCATTTTTATCTAATAAATAAATAAAAAGTACAAAAATTTATTTTTTCACGTAGTTTTAACTGGTATAATACGAAGCCAGTAATTATGTTTAGCCTTTCCTGTCCTTATTGCTGAGTGATAGGAATGGCTAACTTATATAATTTTTTCAAAAAGTATGTTATTACATTTGAGCTTTTAACATGTGTAAAGTTCACCTCTGTGGTCTTGGGGTAAAGTGCTCATGTCAGGACCCAATGTTTGTGGGTTCAAACCCAGCCAGAGGTCGACTGATTTTTCTTGAGTAATAAAACCCTGGGAGGTATTTGAAAATACCTTTCCGGCAAAATTGGTAGGCCCCCTTGCTCATAGAAATTCTCATGGGCTGATATAATCAGCTGGTACTAAAAGTCTATATTAAATACCTCAAATAAATAAAAACATCTGTAAAGCCTTTATCCATTATTTTACTATCCTTGCTCAATACATATCGCTCCTTTCCTCCCACAATTTTAAAGCCTGCCACAAGCTATATACTGTCTATGATAGGAAGGAACTTCTGGAAGGTCCTTTCTCCTACCAAAACCCTACTATATAGTAATTCGCACAGGTAAAAGGGCCTTCCAGACATCCCTTCCTACTACAAACAAAAGGGTGTACAAGTATTGTACAAGACATGTAGACATAGTTGACTAAACTTACACATTTCAAGACTTTGTCATAGCTGTGGATTAAGTAACAAAGTCCTGTTAGAATTTTGTCGTTGCAGTTTGAAGACTTTGGTAACCACAATGCGTTCAGGTTCTTGGATAGATACCGGAATCTCTACTGCACGTTCAACGATGACATACAAGGGACAGCGTCTGTGGCCGTAGCAGGGTTGTTAGCGTCCCGCAGACTTACCAACAAAAAACTTTCTGACAACAAGTTTCTCTTTTTGGGTGCTGGAGAGGTAAGTAAAAGGGTAGCTTAATTTTTGAAAGTGTAATAGGTTAAATCACATCAACAATCTGAATTATACAAGTGGAAATTATAAAGAAGAAGAGGTTTTGTTCTTAAATCAGTTTGTTTATTTTGCCAAACAAATTGTTTATTTAAGATAATTTCAAATCATAACTATAGCTCTATAAAACTTTCTTTTTTATTTAAAGATTATTTTACTTTCTTGAAATGCTTGTAGACAAGGATCAAGTATTATAACAGTTTGTACACTTCCCATATTAAACGTTTGTTGTGGACTGTCGCAGGCAGCCATCGGTATTGCAGACCTCACCGTGAAGGCTTTGCAAGCTGAAGGCATGAGCATTGAAGATGCCCGCAGCAAGATTTGGATGGTAGATATTGATGGGCTTCTGACTAAAGACAGACCTGAAGGGCATCTTGAAGGTATGGACTTTATAATTGAATGGTCTAACTAACATTAGAATGAAAATATAATAATAAAAATTAAATTAATATACCACATATATAAACCTAAGGATTATTTTATAAGAGTATATTGTAACAAGTTATAAGTAATAGTTCAATCAAATGGCATAACACTTACCCTCTGACCTGTTTGGACTCAACTTATTCACACCTGGCCATGACCTCCTCTCTCTAACATACTATCTCGCTAACTGAAAAGAGGTGTGACCCATCACTCTACAAGCAAAATATGCCACGCCCAAGAAAAACAAGTGAAGTGCTCTCTACACACCTAGTTATTATTTCTTCCACCATGACTGTTCTAGCGCTTGTAATAGTTCCTTGGATGTCCACACCCTCTCTTCGCGCTTCCTGATCTCATCCCTTCCACTCCCTCTCCCCCCTTTTTTTCCCCTACTGTCTCTGGACATGTGATATTGTGTGCTCGCTATATATGGCGGTGTTTTGTTGGTATTGATACTCATTGTATCATTGGCTTAGCACGAGGTGAGAGCTGCAATTTAAGTTAGGGCTTAATTTCAATTATTCAAAATTCCCTCTCGACTAATTTATGGGATCGTTTCAAAGTTATTATTTAGGGCTTATAATTTAAATATCTATAATGGAATGGGGTTTTTGTTTTTGGTATTAGCGTGGCTAATGTGTAGCTGCGTTCCTATTAAAATTTTGCCTATTGTGGAAACTTAATTTTTACTAAATGTTAACGCAACTTCTGTTTCGCCACTTGACGGCTGGCATTTAGTTGGGCTCTCGCATAGGCTATGACCATCTTACTGATAAGTAGCTGGCGTCATTTACTGAGTGATTATTGTTTGAGTAAAATTTAACTTTATAACTTAAATATTACATTTTGTTGTTATGAAAAAACAGAGCACTTAAATTATTAGTATGGTACTTTATAACATTTATTACCTTGAAATTATATTTAGTGGTTATGAGAAGGCAGAGCACTTAAATTATTAGTATGGTACTTTATAACATTTATTACCTTGAAATTATATTTAGTGGTTAGGAGAAGTCAGGGCACTTAAATTATTAGTATGGTACTTTATAACATTTATTACCTTGAAATTATATTTAGTTGTTATGAGAAGGCAGAGCACTTAAATTATTAGTATCGTGCTTCGTAACTTTAATTGATTCAGTATCGCATTTTGTGGCTATGAGGAACCGGAGCACTTAAATTTTTAGTATCATGCTATGTAACATTATGCATTCAAATGTATTTTGTTGTCACGAGACATCTCCTAAATTCTGCCATTATTTCTAAACTTCTATTTTCGTCATTATGCATATTATTGTTTTGCAAGATGGCAGGGCTCTTATTAAAAGGTCATGTTTTGTTATTTTTGAACTATAGTTATTGTATAGTACAACTATTGTTGCACAAGATGGCGGAGTCTTAAATATAATTTTTATTGCATATCTTTGAACCTTTTGAGGTACTATTTTTGTCACCAGGTGGTAGGACAGTTTAGATTTAGGTTACTTTGAATCTTGACTTTTGAGGAGTACTTTGTTGTTTGTCATTCGAAATGAAAGTTATAATTATCCCTTCTGAAGCCACAAGATAGAAATAATGTTCAAATGCCAGAAACTGTCGAAGCAGTAAGAGCTTTGTCACATTTTTAATTCGAAGCGAACTCAAATTGAGTAGATGAAATATTCTCGATGCTGTATCAAAGTTTGAATACTTTTTGTTTGTTTTTTTATGCTTATAAAAATAGTATATTCAAGTTATTTATGCGCTCAAATAACTTGAAAAATGTTTTATTGCACAATTGTTTGTAATGTTTTGTTCTAATCTGATAAATCAAGTTATTATAATAAAAAATAAAAGTTGATTCAATAATATTTACACTATCAATGGCCAGATATAATAAATATTTTTTTAAAATAAGCATTAACACTATAATTATGCATAAAAAAATTGAATTGTTTTTATGATAATTAATTATGTGTGTGTTATTTAGGTCATAAGGCCTACTATGCCAAGAATCATGTGGTGATGAAAAACCTTGGAGAAGTAGTGAAAGAAATCAAACCAAGCGTCATGATTGGTAAGTTCCCCCTTGTTTAATGGTCAAAAATGTTGTTTTACATAAACATTAAATATTATGTTAGTTGGGCAGCTATTAAGATTTAAAGTGCAATATTTTAAAATGATGGTTTCACCACCTCACCCCCCCCTGATCATTTATAATGCAACACGTTAGAGAAGGGATAGTTATACTTGTTAATGAACTTTCATCTGGCGTCAATTTTTATTAGATAGAGCGAGTTTTCAACTGTGTGCTGCAAAAGTCAGCAAGTGTGTTGCGGTGTTTTGAGAAGTTCAAACTAAGCTTAAAAATCATGTTCTGATCCATTATCTAAAATTAACATTATTATCTAAAACCCGATGGTATACTGACCTTTATTTTAGCACTGTTCGTGTTCGTGAGTAAAAGAAATTTAAAATCGCAAGATAGATGCTTGAGGAGATAACATGAGAGCGCAAGCTATTTTTATGATGTTTATGGTGACGTCACCATAATCTTGCCACCAGTTTGCGCCTTGTTTAGTGAATACGGAAATAGAGCAAAGAATAAGATGCATCCTTGGAGTATCTTGGGTGCAAAGTTGCGCCATTTCTAGACTTGCCCTGGAGCAGAATTGCAATTGTGAGTGAATCCAGGCCCAGATTTATAGATGGATTGAATCCACTATTTTACTATTTGAATCCTTACTTTATCTCTGAATCTTGAAAAAAAAATTATGAACTTATAACAAAATAGAAATAGTAACTGAATGCTATTATTTATCATTAGAGTGCATTCATTATAGTGTTCAAATCATTCAGTTAAGTGTTAAATTAATTTTCTGGGTTCTGGTTGTCAAGTTTGTTCTAGTGGAGCTGAACACACAATTAGCAATATTAGAGCTTTAAAACAAAATCCAATTCAACATGTTGGTGTTGACCTCGGTGGTCATGGGCAGAAGTGCTCGCCTCAGCTTCCGATGTGAGGGGGTTCAAACCCAGCCGAGGTTAATGATTTTTTTCTCTGTCAATAAAAATTGATATCACATCTTCCTTCCAAGGGGAAGTAAAGCTGTCTGTCCCATATATATTGTGACATGTGAAAATACCTTTCCTGGTAAAATTGGCAGGCTCTTTTACTCTCACTCATAGAAATTCTTGTGTACTAGTATAATCAGTTGGTTCAGCTTCTTTCTATCTTTCTCTTTTTCTCCCTCTCTCTCTCTTTTTCTCCCTCTCTCTCTTTTTCTTCCCTTTCTCTCTTTTTCTCCTCCTCTCTTTTTTCTCTCCCTCTCATCTCGTTTTCTCCCTCTCTGTTTTTTTCTCCTCTCTGTTTTTTTCTCCCTCTCTTTTTTTTTTCTCCTCTCTCTTTTTTTTCTTTTCTCTCTCTCCTCTCTTTTTCTCCTTTCTCTCTCTCTTTTCTCCCTCTGTTTTTTAAGTTTATCTCGAATCAAAAACAATATTATTCTGAATTTAGAATAATTATTGAATCGAATCATAGGCCTGTATACTTTGTTAAATTTACTAAAGCTACAATGTTAAAAAAAAATCACATTTAAAAAAAACCATTAAGCTAGTTTTGGACCCTAGTCCTAGAAGTTCAACATGGTCATGCGGTAAAGAGCACCATCTGTTGTGGTTATTATAAACCATTTCAGTGTATATCTTATCAAAGTTAACACATTTGCTATGTACTATCCAAAGGTTCAACTAAAGGTTATGCGAAGGTTTTATAAAGGCTGTTTTTGGTAAAAGAAAAAGTGTGCATTATTTATCTGTTTATATGGTAATTATTAATAACCATTTACTTTACCACCCAATAATTGTTACTAAAAATATATAACACATTCTAGGCACATTGTGGTATTTGCAATGACCTAAAAACTTATCGATTTTTTTTTATAATTCAGTTTGATTTTAATTATTGAATCAAATAATATTAAATTTGAATCAATATTAATATTATCGAAGCTTTGCAGACCCTTAGTGTCCTTGATACCTTTTGGCAGCTCTTGTACCAAAAAAAAAAATTTAACCTAATCAGAAGTTGAACCAAAGTCTCTCAGAAGTGATTACTGAATATTAATTCTCTTGACCATGACAGAGGCCCAGAACTACATAAATGTGTTACTTTTTATTCCAGGTGCGTCGGCTGCTGGAGGAGCGTTCACACCTGAAATACTGCGCGACATGGCAACGTTCAATAAGAGACCTATTATTTTTGCGCTAAGTAACCCCACACACAAGGCTGAATGTACGGCTGAGCAAGCATACGTAAACACTGATGTGAGTTTATCAAATAGCAATTCAAAAAACCTCTGGAAAAAGTTAAAAAACTTATAATTACTTAATGGCCTGGAAATGTATGAAATCCATGTGGAAACCCTGTAAGAAATCTAATGAAAGTTAAATCACGTAATATAATTTATAAATTAGGTAAAATATTTTATAGAAAGTTTCTATTCATGAAAATAATAACAATAATAATGATCATCATCATAAACATACAATAAACGATACCTACTTCGGTGGCCGCATGGTCTAAGGCGCTACTATTGCAGAAGACTGCTGATGACAGGTAGCTCTAGATTCTAATCTTGGTTGGGCGTACGAGGGTGGTTTTTCCAAAATGGTTTTCCACTTGCCCTCCACACAAATACGGGTACATGTCCTATAAATATAAATCTCCCTGTCTCTAAAACCATTGGCGTATAAGAACATAATTGTATAACCCGATGGGTGGTAAGACGCAGTACTAAAATAATAATAATAATAATTTTTGTTGTTAGGGACGCTGCATGTTTTCCAGTGGATCACCCTTCCCTCCTGTGAATTACAAGGGTAAAACGTACTACCCCGGCCAGGGGAATAACGCCTACATCTTCCCTGGAGTCGCCCTGGGGGTCATTTGTATGGGCATCCACCATATACAGGAGGAGCTATTTCTCATCGCTGCACAGGTGCATATTCCTCAAATATTGCTGATTCAAAAATTTAAAATACATTTTAGTTACATATGGAAGAAGGTACCTCAAATAGTGAAAAGAGGTTTTGCTTTGAGAGATATATATTTGCACCCAAAGTCCATTTCTTGTGTTTGTCTCTTATGTTATTCATTACTTTTACATGTTTCTAAGTGACCTATCACTATCTACTGTTTCCTTTTTCTCCGTTTGGTATTTTTGATTCCCTCTTTTTGAGAGTTTTAGTTCATTTAACACTCTCTCTTGATTTAAAAAAAAAGTGTTGGCATTGCGAGATAAGGGTAACTTGGTATTAGCTAGAGATGTATCGATTCAGTAAAACCGATTACCGATTGTTTAAAATAATTGTTTATGTTTCGATTATTTATAAATAACTATTGGGAAATATGCTTAAGAAAAATAACAGTTAATGCAATTAATACAAAGAGATTTTATTCAAAATCAACAGTTAAAATATTTATAATCCTAATTTTATTTAATAATTGAATTGACAATAGACAAGTTTTTTGTTCAGGAAAGCTAGTTGATTTATTTTATGTGGTTTAAGACTTGACCTCTTCTTTGGGAAAACAAGTCCAGCAGAGGAAAAAAGTCTTTCTGAGGCCACTTATTCACCAAACACATTCAGAAACTGTTTAAAACTAGTTCCTTCAGGTGAGGAAATCTTGTTTCTTCTTTGCATAGCCAGCGAAAGTTGCAATTAGTTTGTTAGTTTTATTCAACGGTATGGACTTATATATCTTTATCAGGTTATGTAATCTTTGCATAGCCCACAACCACTAAACTCCTACCTAAAAATTGTTGTTTTAAATTTTACTTTAAAAAAAACAATCAGCTTAATAATTGCCGCTACGATTAATTGGCGATGCACTAATAATCACCCGATAACATTCATCAGAATATGCATCGGTACACCCCTAATATTAGCTAAAACAACATTCTCGAGGATGGGGTGTGTGTCACCAGCTCCAATGATCAAACAGGCTTTTAAGTCGTTGGTCTCTCAATTGACTGGCTTCAAGTTGACAAAATAAGTTAGGGTTCAGCCAGGTACACTAAGTGTGGTGTTCCATTTGTAACCGTTGTTTTTTCACCCTCCTTTTCATAATAATGTGGGTACGTTTTGTTAACTTACTTCCTCTTCCTTTCTCATAGACAAAACCATTAAATAACCTTTGTGTTAAAATATATTGAATGTAAGAAAAAAAACTTTTTGTGCAGACAATTGCTGACCAGGTGATCGAAGATGATCTCATCAAAGGCAGTCTTTATCCTCCTCTCAGCATGATCAGGGAGTGCTCGCTACAAATTGCCACCAACATTGCCCACTATGCCTATCAAAAAGGTGAGTGTTTGTATAAAATTAAGGTAGCTAAGATGATCTCGGTGGTGTTGGGTAAAGTTCTTGCCTCAGGACTCGATGTTTGTGGGTTCAAACCCAGTCGGGGTTGACAGATTTTTCTTGAGCAATGAAAATTCGTAGTACAACTTCCTTTAAAGTAGAAGTAAAGTTGTCAGTCCCATGTGGATTGTGGCATGTAAAAGCAACCTCGACGGTATGTGAAAATAACTTTACCAGCAAAATTGGTAGGCTCTTTCACTCTCGTTCATAGATATTCTCATGTGCTGATATAATCACTCAATTCAGAAAGTATATGTTAAATACCTAAAATAAATGTTACTTGCATTCTTCCAATAAAATTCCCAACGGTTTGGAAGTTAAGGCATTGACTAAAGAATTCCTCTCATGATAGATTGGTACTATCAAAATCCACTCATTTCCTCGCATTGCTGCTTACCGGAGGCGACTGTCTAGCTCAAGCTTGTAAAACTTGTGATCTTGTGGGATGATTTAACTAACAACATACAATATGGCCCAATTCTTTCTCTTATAAACGTTAAAGAAATATACAATTTAAGATTTGAAAACTGATATTTACTTTCGAAAATTTAAATTTAGCAAGTAAGTTTGATGTACCAAATTATTACTATTTATTTATTAGTAGAGATGGGACAGTACCAGTTTATCAATTCCGATTCTTAAATTTTTACCTCAATCCTTCGATACTCGATTCTTACTATATTAGGCCTTAAATAAAGTGGGAACGACCATATTGGCTTATGTTAATAGAAACCAATATGGCTGCCATGATAGCTAAACCTTTTTTATCAATTTGAATTTATTCTGGAAATTTCGGTAAACGTCTCTTTAATATTAATTAGATTTTTAAAACATTTTTACCTTTACAAATTAGTCATGATTTTAATGTTGGCTTTAAAATTTTGAAATAAACTTTACCTATATTATTATTGCTATTTAATTTGTGAGAGTAAATTCGCAAAGCAATCGTAATATATTTCTTAACACAGGGTTGGCATCTGTTAATATGGATATTTTTGTGTTTTTTCTTGAATACATTATGCTACCACAGTAAATATGTTTACATATTGAACTAAAACATCAATTTTTAGGTTTTGAAATCTAATCAATGCTTTTATAAGTTTTACTATTCAAATATATGGAATAATTAACAAAAAAAAGTGTTACAAATGGCCCTTAATATCTGATATTTATTAATCTCTTAATAAACTGTTCACGATCATTTGCACATATATTTAGGAATTGAGGCATCAAGAATCAAGGTATTTTCTCGATTCTCTCGATACACTTAAAAATTGATAGGTATCGAAGAATCGAATTCCCCATCTCTACTTATTAGCGATCAATTCCCAAAAATGGTTAGATGTATGCAGCAAGTGTGAGCAATGTTTGGCAACACATAAGTGTGTGAACAGCTGTTTATTCTTATCAAAATGAACAAATAGCCGAGAGATCACAGCTTACGAACACATATTTCTTATCAAATTATGAAAGTGACTCACCGCAATATTTTAAAGCCTAGCACTCACACCCCTGATGTAAATAGAAGGTTTCAAATTTATGGTTTAAAATAGAGGATTAGTCTTTATAAGCCTTTCTTTCAATAAAACCTATTACCCGCCTCGGTGGCGTAGTTGGCTAACGCGCTAGTCGTGTTGAGCTCAACCGCCGAGGACGGGGAGATCGAGGTTCGAATCTCGGTCAGGTGAACTGAGGGTGGTTTCTCCTAAATGGTTTTCCACTCTCCCTCCACGCAAATGCGGGTTCACATCCTCTAAATTCAACCTTCCCAATTCCTAATCCATTAGCGTAATTAGTACTTAAGCGTATAACCCGAACGGCTAGTAAGACGCGGTGCTAAATATAATAATAATAAAACCTATTGAAAAACTTTTTTTTTACTTATGATTGTGAAAATATTTTATCTTTTGAAATGTGACAATCTCAGTATTTTCACTTTTAAATATGTTCTTTATGCTCAAACATGTTTCACTCACATGATCTAGATGAAAGAAGGCAACACCATACAATTAATAAATGAAAGGTGAAGCGTTAAGGATGAATGATTATAACTACGGAAATGGGCTGTGTCTCAATCATAATTGAATATATTGGAAAAATGATATGGACACGGGGATTGAACCCAAGACCTTTGACTTAGCGCGCCATTTCTCTACCACTTAGTTATCCAGGGCAGGTGTCAATTTTCATTATATTCGATTATAATCAATTACATCTCTTAGTAGCCGATGATATTCACACATCCATCACATACTCTGACCTAAAATATACATATATATATATGTATACATACATAAAATCTTGTTAATGCAACAGGATTTGCGTGTCCTATCTTTTGTTAATAGATAGACCCACCTCAGTGGCGTAGTTGGCTAACGCGCTAGTCGTGTTGAGCTCGACCGCCAAGGACGGGGAGATCGAGGTTCGAATCTTGGTCGGGTGAACTGGGGGTGGTTTTTCCTAAATGGTTTTCCTCTATCCCTCCACGCAAATGCGGGTTCACTTCCTCTAAATTCAACCCTCCCAATTCCTAATCCATTAGCGTAATTAGTACCTAAGCGTATAACCCGAAGAGGTAGTAAAACGCGGTGCTAAATATTATATTATTATATGCAATAGATTTTCATCCACAAAAAAAAAAAAAACCTTTGTTGTAAAACTCGAGCGCAAACTTAGCTTCCCAGGCACAACTTAAAGTGCATTTCATTCCATCAATAATAGATGTCTCGTTTCAATGTGCATGCTTAGCATTGAAAACATAAGATTTGACCTTCAACTGGAATTGTGTGATTGGCAATCAAACTCTTTTTATACTGACAGAATCGAAAATACTAAGAGCGCTATCTGAAAATGATCTGCACATATCTTTGCAAAAGCACTTTTTCAACTATGAAATTCATAAAATCCAAATACATATATTCATTGACTGATAAACTACTTTCACAGGTTACTCCAATTGGCAACTACAAGCATCAATATTGATAAGCTACTTCAGTAAATGAAAACAAACAACTGCAGAGCTCACATTAAAATGAAATATCAATTATAAATTTATAAACAGTTGTATCTTATCTCATTTTTCAACAAGAACTTTTAAATTCAATACGACCCTTCTTATTATGACATTTTAGAAGTGTTTGCTACACCAATATCGCCGCTGAAGGAACTGCAGGTCTTATAGAGAAAATATCTTTCTTTGCTTTCTCTCGGTTAACTGTTGCCAAATCTCCTCTCTTTCAGTTATGTATGAAGGTGGTGTGCTGGGGTAAAAAGGAGCTTTTGGTAACATCGACAAACAAACTTTGCAAAACTCGTCTTATATTTAAAGGAATCTTGACCACACAAAAACAGGAAAATGACAACCCTGTTCCCCAATAGAAGCCATGCAATTTACTCAAAGATGATGTCCAATGTAAACTTAATTATTGGACTTTTTTTTACATCCATTACTGTTTTCAGCCTGTGGCCTGGGTCAGTTTTTTTTATCTTAGTTTTTTGTTTTTAGTTTTTTTATCTTAATCATATATTTTCAACTATCGGCCTGCTAGGCTGTCTTAGCTTCATATACCTTATCTAACTAGACTAGGACAGGCACAACATTCAGTCCCGGCCGGTTATTCATCACTCTGAAAGGGTAAACCCACCTTTTACCAATGATACATTTTTCAGCCAAGCTGGGAATCAACCCAGGACCCTTAGCTCAATAGACAGGCATGCTTCAGACTGAGCTAAGGTGTTGGCTAATGGTTGGACTCTCCATATATTTTAATATCTATATTTTATTTATAATTCTGGACGCGACTCTCGGATTGATCCTTTTTTTTTAATGTGGTCCTCAGACCACCTAAAGTTGGACAACCCTGGCCTATACTGCCGAAGAGGGGATATTGGGGTTTGATCCCGGTCGTGTGTACTGTTTATCCACTCTCCCTTCACACAAATGTGGATACACTTCCTCTAAATTCAACCTTCATAATCCATAACACATTAGTGTAACTAGTACCAAGTCATACAACCCGAATGAGCAGCAAGATGAGGTGCTTAAAAAAAAGTGTACTCAAGAAATGACTAGTTTTTAATTTCTGTTATTACAGGTCTAGCATCTGTCTATCCTGAGCCTGATGACAAGCGAGCCATGATTGAAGAGAAGATGTACAATTATAACTATGACAGTCCTCTTCCTGCAACATATTCGTGGCCTGAACAGGACCAGTTCACCTTGAATACTACTACTATTACTAAAACCACCAAAGCTAGAAGTATAGAAATAGAATAGTTTTTCTAAGTTAAATAACTAAAATTATTGGTTTCTGTATTAAGGTTTTTGAAGCAATACCAATTAATCATTCAAAAACATAAGTATTTTAGAGAATTATTATTGTCATTGATAAGTTCTTTTTTTTTTTTTTTTTTTCTTCCCTTCTGGTGTCTCAAAATATATGTTTATATTTTTATGCAAATTTTTCTTAAGTTTCTATATAATACAAATATATAATGTACCTGTGTAATGTATCATGTAAGTTTTAATCTATAGTATTAATCAGTATTGCTAACTTTACCAATTTAGTTTGTGATTTTGATGTGATTTTGTTAAACTTCTTTATTTACTGCTTTTTATAGTAATTTAATTTCCTAAACTTTAATAAATGACCCTAAAGTTTTGATGACATAGTTTTATCATATATTGTTTTATTGACATTGATCTATGTAAATTATAACATTTTGCTTTCTTTTACTAAAAGTATTTTAGGAATAATAAAAGTACTTAAATATTGAAAACCACTATAGTAATATTTTGGTATAACTGTAAATCCGTTGTTTGCTATCAAGGTTTTATTTCAAAAACTCTCCTAGGTAAAATTAATGTTCTATAAAATGTTGATACAATTTTGTAAAACATCCTACTTTGTGACTGAACATTTTAAAAGTTGTGGTTTTAAAAAAATATTACAGCCCGATTTTATAATGTCTCACTATTGTATTTATTAAATCTTAAACAAAAGATTTAATACCATCCACATCTTTTCATTTTGCTAGTTTTGTAACGTTATTTAAGGTCTCCCTTTTGGTTTGGACACTTCCACATTGCCGTTAAAACATTATGTTTTTTTAACTCAAATAAAAGTAAGGCTACCCTTTTTTATCTCTTTAAAAACAATATATAATAACTACGATTATCAAGATGATGACTTTGATGACTATTTTTATTTTGAATTGTTCCAACATTTTACAGACCGAGACAAATTAAAGAATTCCTATAATTTTCTTTTAATTATTACAAATTTGCTAATACTGTTTTATCATAGCTGGGAGAAAGTAAATTACCTCATAAAGCAAAAAGAGATTTTCCCATAGAGTTATATTAATATTGTTTTAGAGATTCCTCAAGTGATCAAACATTTAAGTTATGCTAGATCATCTTTTATTATTTTTCAACAAATATTTTTACCTTTAAAAAATCAAATGCAAATAAATATCACAAATCCTAATATAACTCTAAATTATGGCATTAAACTAAATTGTTGAATTAGTTTCAGGATCAAATAAAAATAATCTAGTACAGAATATTAAATTTGTGACCCGAGAAAGTAAGTGCCCTATCTCCAAAAGTGTTAAATTTGAGATATTTGATGTTTATGTCTATTTAGAATGCACATGGTTCACCTGTGGTGAAATTGAGACTACTATATAATTACTTAGGAGGATACAAACTCGAGTTGTCATCTAGTAACATTGGTTTTATACAAAAGGTCAAACTTCAATGCTCTTTTACACGAAAGTGGAAAATTGGACATAGAACACTTGCATTCTCGGGTGACGAATTAATAATCCAATTAACTCCACTTCCTTTGCTATCAGAATAACTCCATAAATGTTTCAAGGTCTGTTTTATAATTTCAATGTTCAACGTAAACCAATCAGAAGCTTTGTAATAGATATTGTGTGCTAACTAGGTTAACAAATAGTTAATAGAAGGTATTCATCTTTAACTTTCAAGCAGTCCAATGTTTGTTGGTGATATTCATGCCAACCTTAACTGTTAGATTTTACAAACCCTTAAGATATGAAGACTTTAAACATAAAATTCTAATATCGAGCCTAAGAATTATATACACCCAGCTAGACTTAAGCGAGTCAAATTGCTTAATTTTTTTCTATAAAAAATGTACTAATCAAAAATGAAACTTCTATCATCTTTATTAATAAAATGAAGAGTTTGTGTGTCTGTCATGAGCCTGGCGTGATATCTAGTGCAATTTAAAATTTAAACTTTAGTAGCCCCTGTGCATGAGCATGTGGACCTCGAAGCCAGAATTTTAAAATTTGTATTTGATTTTCTTAAATTAATTATAAACTTGGGCTGAATAAATAAAATGATGAGATTTTTTTAAATCGGTTTGAAACAAATTAAAGTTTTGCGAGGGGAACCAAGCAATCCATAGTGTGGTCACCGCAGACAACTCAAGGTACTATTGCAAGTCAAATCTAAATGAAATTAAAAAATTATATTCAAGATATATGCTCTAACTAAATACTCATTTAAAAATGTATTTGTGTTATAGTTACCATGATATGATTTTAAGTTTACCCACTGTTAAAAATTAATATTTATAAATTGAGCATTAAATCTTCAAATAAATGCAAACATTCGCTCCAGTTATTATATCACTATCAGGGGTGTGGGAACATTTTCAGATTTTCAGGGGTGGTGTCCTCAAAAACAAAGTTAACCCCCTTGATAAATAAATTACTCTGCCGACAGTGGTGCCTATAAGTACATGCGGGAAGCGATTTGGTCTGAAACCGCTTTGTCTTAAACCAAAGAATTAGTGGGTGTCGTGAAGAAGGCACCTTTGTACCTATATCGATTTTGAAACGAGGGAACAGTAACCCTCCCAAGATTCTCACTTCTGTTACTACACCTCGGATTACTATGTCTATGATTAGGTGCCTATTCTGCACAGGTACAAAAACCTAGATCATAGTACCCCTATTTCAACTAGCTTCCCTCCCAAAATGTGTGCATTTATTTAGAGGATGTCTTTAGCGGTCATTTTATTTTTTAAACTAGTTTTTATTTGTTCAACTAACAATCACTAAGTTTTCTGTCAGAGTGGTATTAACATTTACAAAGACATTCTTTTTTCAATTTTAAACATGTATTTGAGTCTAAAGTAATGCTTTTTTTTTTACTAACCTAACCAAGTTATTTTGAAGGAAAAACAATATTGGTATTTTTAATATAATTATTTAAGCAAACAAACCCATTTTCATTTGTATTTAGAAAATTGTGGGTGCTTATTGGACAAATATTTTAGTTCAAGTAAAATTATAAGTTTGCCTACTTTCATTAATTGAAATGTACAACAGTATTGTATTTAAGTAAGGGTGTGTGAGTACTAAAAATGTTATATTTTATTTTGAATACGCGCTTTCAAAATAGTTTTTTAAATAAGTGTTTTTCTTCCTTTTTTTATTGATTTTATCTACTTAACTGATTACTTAGATGTATTTTATTTGCCAATGTAAAATAGTATATTAAATGTGTTGAAATTATAGCAGGAACTATATACAGCACTATAACACAAAGCATTCTGGTCATTTATGCTCAGTATTTTATTACTGTATAGTGTAATTGTGGTATGATGGTATGACTAAAACATATAAAAAGTAAGGATAGGTCCTTGCAAATCCCTGATTTCTGAAGGATCTTTGAGATTTGAAAACATTTATTATTCAAAATTCAATTTTTTATCCACATTTTATATCTTAAAAAACCTTTCAAACTATAATGCTACAAATTTACGGTTTAAACCCTTAATGTATGTTACATTTTTGTTAAAATTGTATTAGAGATTCTAGAGTAAAATAAAGATTTGAATTGAAAAAATAGTTTGTTTTTGCTATCATCATTGACATAAATACATATATTATTGGTATTGATTTCTATCAAAAGTGGCAGCTGCAGATCACATGACTTGACGTATGAATATATCATTAAAGTAGTTTTAATACCTTGAGTAACTGTCAGATACCTACCATAGTATGATAATTACATTATATTCTTTTGTTAGTAAATATAACTGCATTTGATTGCATGCAATGTAAAGTGTGAATTGTGTTCTTTTCCGTGTAAAAGCCATATTGTGTTTATTCCCTTTTATGTCTCTCCATCTTCCCCATACCTTCTTCCAAATTAAACAAAATTTGATTGCTTGTGTAACACTGCCAACATGTTTAACTATATGATTTCTTAGCATGACGTACCCCAGACATTTTATTAATCATAAAATATGTTTTGATAACATTAAGTCTAAATTAATGCAGATGTTGATAAGATGTCTTGGATTTTCTTTCCCTTTGTCATGGCTTTGTTTAGGTTACTATTAAATCATCATCAACTGTTTCCAGCCAAAGGCCGTGTCAGTTTAGTAAAATGCCTCCATCTCTTTCTTTCTATCATTCTTCCTCCTCTAAACGCTTCCATTTTTCTCCTCTCACACACTTTGTTATCTGCTCTTCCCATCTCTTTCTTGGTTTCCCTTGTCATCTTTTCTCCACTTCATCTCTATTGTTCTCTTTGGCATCCTCTCCTGTTCCATCCTTATTACATGCCCATACCATCTCGGTCTTGCTTCCTCCACTATCTCATGTGCTCTCTGTACTCCTACTCATTCCCAGATAACTTCATTCCCAATCCTGTTTCTCCTGTCTCATAGGTTACCACTAAAGCTGGGTAAATGTAAAATTTGGATATACCCTTTTTAAATTAAAAAGAAGTTATTTGTTTACTTAAAAAAATAATAGCTGGAAGAAGTACATTTGGTCAGTCCATGTCCCCGAAAGGGATACACAACTGACGAAAGCTGGGAAACACTGGTCTAAAGCAAACTATTGTTCTATTAATACATCTTCTTTATAGATTAGTATGTACCAGATTTAAGATACTAACAGCTCAAACCAGTATTAAAAGCATCAACCCGGGTCATAATTATCATAATAGTAATAATACTTAGTGTCTTACTACCCGTTTGGGTTATACACTTAAGCATTAATTACACTAATGGATTAGGAATTTGGAAGGTTGAATATAGAGGAAGTGAACACGCATTTGCGTGGAAAGTAAAACTATTTAGGAAAAACCACCCCCAGTTTACCCAAACAAGATTCGAAACTGGATCTCCCTGTCCTCGGTGGTCAAGCTTAACACTAAACTAGCATGTTAGCTAACTACATCATCGAGGTGGGTCCAAGTCATAATTAAACAATTATCTTGTTTAATAATTGGGTAAATATCCATGAAAAATTCTAAATTTGTAGCAAGTGTTAATTTGCTTGCATAAGATTTAACAAGAAGTAAAAATCATAAATAAACAAACCTCAGCTTCCAAGCAACACACTTTACTGACTGGAAAATGTTCTTGGAAACATTCATCGGAGGGATCCAATAGTTGTGCTACCCTTTTAAAATTCGTAATAGAAAAAACAGGTTAAAAATAAATTTATGACTAATTAAAAGTTTTTTGTTTTTTTCAATACAAAAGAATACATCCAGCTTTTACAAAAAATTCCAAGAAAAGGAAAATAGAGTATTTCAAAATAGTATCAAATTAATGAAAGAATGACATAAAATGTAATTTAAAATAAATGGTACAATGCACCACACAGACTTTCTCCCACTTTTATCTTAAAATAGACATTTACTAAAAACTTAGATTTGTCACATTTACTAAAAACTTAAATATTCATGAAACAAAATAATAGGTGAAACATTGTTCTAAAAAGACTAGGCTAAAGATCATAAATTAAATAATATAAACTTTATTGCATTAGGATCTAAGAAAACACTTAGAGAAAAATTGAGAAAAGAGATATATCTTTTTTCCACCAAAGAGTAATTAATTTTCAAAGATCTGAATAAATATAATTATTTGCTTATAGCTCAGAAATTATTGGTTTTATAAAAATATGTCAAATAAAAGATTTTTTTATCTTCAATAATACTACAACCTTACTATGCTAAGTTATTTTGTATCTCAAATAGTTGCAGAGAAATGATGAAAATTGGAAAAATTCCCTTCACTCCATGTAAAAGTACCCTCAGTCATTTTCATGAGAAAATTAGAATTGCCATGTTGTTTATAATGATAAAAAAAATGTCTAGTTATATAATTTAATAAAAATTGTTAGAGCAAATTTTGAGAAAATTAATTTTTTTCTCGTTCTGCCTTTAAGTAAACTATCCTTAAATTTAGGGTTGGATATCTAATCTCAAAAATCCTTCGGGGGAACTTTATGAAACGCCCAGATATCAAGTTTTAGCCCAATCGGTAAAATAGTTGAGGCTCTAGCCCGAGGTATAGACAGACGGAATTGTGAAAACCACTTTTTTAGTGTGAGGTCATGGAACTTTGCCATTTATCAAAATCTAAAGTTCAATTTTTTTTATGACCACAATACTTTTCAACGAGACGTCTAGGGAAAGTAAGAATAATTTAGGAACTGATAAAAACCTTTATGAATCTAAATATAAATATATTATATCAATTCTAAATTTGTTAATGGTTCCTAGGCAAATTATTTTTAGGGTTTTTGTTCCAGTTACTTTAAAATAACTTAATTCGAGAAGTTCAGTTATTGGTTCTAATTCTGGTTCTGGTTCGACTCCCTGCTCGATTGTACCCAAGTTCTTGCAACAAATTGCTGAGTATTAATTTTATATTTATTTTTATTGCTGTTTCTTTCTTTAAATTTGATACAGTATTAATACATTTTGTTTGGCTTGTACAGACATAATTAGAAAAAAAACCTAAGGCAAAAACTGGGTAGTGGAAACTAAATCATTATCATTTAAAAGAAAATGTGTTCTGTAAGCCAAGCAATGTAATAATAGATTACCTGGATGTCCTTTGAACTCTGACAACGTTATATAGGCCTGATTCCCAACAAGTGTGCTATTTGACTATTGATTGTCAATGTACTATTCTATGGATGTAGACATTCTTATTTTCCTTTAGTATGTCTTGCCGTATTTACAAACTGTATAATGTACATTCGGTTGTTTATCCTTTCTGTTAAACTGGCAATAACCTTATGCTAATATGGTAAATCAAGGATGGAAAGTAAAAAATATAGTGCATTTTCTCCTTATTTATAATTCAAGTGTTCACATATTAATTTTATGGACTTGATAAAGTTTGCAGAATAGTTTTACATTCAACTTTACACCATGAAATTATTTATAATATATATATTTTATATACCTATATTAAAACCTAAATTGCAGAAAAGAGTGTATTTAACAAAAATAATGAGTTATTAATCAATATTGTTATTAATCAATAGTATTGAATAATTTTCTTCCATGAATACATGTGTATCTCAAAGAAGAGAAATAGTGTTTATTATAGATTTGTGTGAATAAGTAATGTGACACTCATTCCTTTTTTTTTTTTTTCTGTGTGTTTGTGTGAGAAACCAAATATAATGTATTACAAGTTGTTATTAATCAATTTTATTGTTTTATTTCGACCATTCCTTCCTAAAATAGTATGTACAAGAAAGGGCAATTGAAACCAACACATTTGTTCAGATAACATTCTGATGGAGCAATGTGTGAATTCAGAAAAATGACAACTGCACAGGTAACCTAGTGGTCAAACTTACATCATGACTGATGTGTCATTTTTCCAAATTGTTTCATTCTATCTGTCCACACAAAGGGATGTTACTTCCCATAAAGTTCAATTTTCTCATTCCTACCAATAGCTCCCACATTTCACAATCAAAAAAGGGCATTGTATCAATAATATCACAACACGTGGCAATGTTATCTAAAATAATTGTAATAATTGCAAAAGAATTAAATTACCTTACCATTCACGTAGGATTCTCTCTGAAGGTCTTTCCACAAACCTACTATATAACAGCTTTGTAGGAAAAGGCTTTCAGAAAATTCTACGTGAACAACTTTACATGTGCATGTCACTATTAAAGATGGAGCAGATGATTTATTGTTTAGCAAAGAGGTCTGTTGGGTTTAAAGCCTGACATGTGACCCTTAGCCCGTCATATTAGTGTAAATATCTGAATAGACAGGAATTAAAATGCTTAACACAGAAAATAGGGGATTAGTGCGCAAACAATTTATTTTTGAAAATAACACTACCAGACAACATTATTAACTACATTTGACCCACGAAAGGGAAATAAACTAAAATATGGAGCGGTTTTGAAAATAACACTAACAAGACACCATTACTAACTCCATTTGACATATGAAAGTGAAAGATGTTAAAACCTTAATGAGATTTAAATCCAAATTTATAAAATAATAACTGGTGTCACCTATTTAACTTGGTATTGTTCGTCCTTGTTCCTCTTAGTCATGAAATGTTTCATCCCCAAACCAGCATATATGTCTTACCTAATAAGTGTATACACCCATCCCAACTTTTATCAACATTTAATTTTTCAGACATGAAAGGCTAGTTTAACTTATTTGTGATTCATAACATATAAACATTTACTTTATATACCATACTCAAATGTATGTTTGTTATTTAATATTTATAATTGATTTAAAATAGTTATTTATATGTTATGTTAAAAACTATAAACCTTCAATGTCAGAGAAAATTAAATCCTAATAAAAACTGGGTTGGGTATAGATATATATATTTACTACACACTAAAAGCTATCAAATAACTTTGTTCTTTTTTAAAAAAATATATAAATTAACCACAAGAAAAGAAACAAAATTTTAAAAGATTCTCAAATATTAATTCTTTATTTATTTATCTATAATTTGGGACAAAATGTGAAAAATGGGCTGACTAAAACATAATCCTCAGCATCATTCAATATTTCCACCTCTGCGGGTCGTCTGGTAAAGTCTGTTCACCATAGGAATTGTTTTCTAAAAGGCCTTTTTCCCTACCAGAAATCTATTAAATAGTAGGATATTGGTAGGAAAAAAGACCTTTCAGAGAGTAATCCTACCATGAATGGTGTTTACATCCTCTTCCATTCCTTTCGATCTCTCCAAACTTCTCCCTCAACCATGTATCTCCAGTCTGCTCCTTTAGCTTCCATGTCCTTCTACGCTTGGTCCATCCATCTTGTCCGTGGTCTTCCAATAGGGTTTCCTACCCTTCTCTTTGCTATGTAAGGCTTTCTTAGGCATTCTGTCCTCCATTCTCATCACATGACCTAACCACAGCAACCTTTATTCTCTTCTTACAAACTAAAACATATGTCGAATTGAATATAATCTAAAAATGTGTTAAAAGCTGATTTCTCTTTTTAAAATCAAGTTATACTATTACTATAATATTTGATGGCTTGCTGATTGGTACTAGTAAAAAATTATTATTATTAGGTTAACTGACCCTAAAAAATGTAATCTAAAACTGTCAATGTGAAAAGCAAGGTGTTCTTGAGTCGATCCCATGTACTTATGTACTGGCCCTCACAGATCAAGTTAGCCATGAGCTGGGTTAATGGTTATTGCAAAGCAAACTTCGATCGGCTAGCCTCTTGCCTGCTATGAGAGGTATTCGGGGAATGTAAACATGCTCTCCTTTGTCAGTGCCTTTGAATATGATTGTTGCAATAACATATCTTATGATGACTTTTATCTAGGTGGTCATCTATGGCGCGTCAATATCGGTGGTCTCGGGGTAAATTGGTCTCCTCAGGACCCAATGTCCGTGGGTTCAAACTTAGCCGTGGTCGACGGATTTTTCTTGAATGATAAAAATATGTAGCATAACTTCCTTCGCAGGGGAAGTAAAGCCTCGGTCCCATGTCGATTGTGGCATGTAAAATACCTTTACCATCAAAATTGATAAGCTCTTTCTTTCTCACTCATAAATACTCATGTGCTGATATAATCATTCGGTTCAGAAAGTGTAGTTAAATACCTTGAATAAGTAAATTTTTAGAAAGAAAATACATAGGGCTCAAAGGTCCTTGTGATGTCTTCCAACAAAATTTAATTTTAATATTGTTTATAAAATAATTATTTCTAAATGAAACGATATAACATTTAAATATTTTATCTAATATTAAGACATTATGTTATTTAAAAAAAAATTGATTCATAACATTTGGAGTAGCTTTGTCGGCAAATCACTTTGATATTTAATCATAAGATTTAGCAATGATTGAGAGAAAAGGAAGGGGGAGAAGGGATGCTACTTTTGTCGCAATTGGGGGGGGGGGGGGAGGTTGCCACTTATTTTGTATTTATTTATCTCCCTTTTCTTCATAATTTTCTTTTTTGTCGGTATGTTGGCACTCTATTATTTTCCATCAAGCAAAAGGTACAGTTTATTTATATTATACAGAACACTACTGGACCACATAAAACCCGGCATGCTGCACGGGTCTATCCGCTGGGCTGTCAATACATCAAAGTGAGGAGTTGCTCACTACATGCTAATCTGGACACCTCTTTTGTTACATCTACCTCGTCCCAAGCATTTTTTCTAATCATGAATGATCTTTGTGTTGATAGTGGTTTAAGTATCCACAATAAAATGGATTAGGAGCAGGACATAAACATAAAATTGATTGGTGAGTTCAAGAAGAGACGGTCTCCAGTAGCCAGGAACCACAGCAGCGTGTTAGCTAAACGTTCATCTGGTGGAATTGTAGGTCTGAAATTATTAGCTTTTCTCCTTATTCTATCTTTAATCCCATTCAAAATAAAGATAAAGTCTTCCTCCATCATCCTTGAGAAGCTTTCATATTTCTCACCTTTATCGAAGGTAAGGTCCGTTAAAAGACCAGTGCTGTGCTGGTTAAACATCACCTATGTAGATTTAGGCCGTATCCGAATAGTCAAGTACACTTGACTTGACGCAGACTTCATGCAGACTCGATAAAATTACACTTTACACCCACTTGAGATCGAAAACTGCAACAGACTTTTCGAACGGCAATTACCCTTTACACGCCCTTGAGTCTGCAGTGCTGCTTCCTACCCGTGATCTTAGAAACTATTTTAAACGCCATCTATAATCAGGGAATGAAAACGAATACAACGTTTTAATATCCAAACCCACTTCTTTTCACCATTGATCTCTATAATATAACTGGATGGACATCTGTGGCTGAAATTTTCGAGCTGTCGTCTGCATACCATTGTGTAAGAGAAAAGGAAACTTTCGGGTATCTCTTTCTCTCTTACACACATACAAGGCAAAGTGGCAATTTGACATCGTTCATTAATTTGATTGAGTATATGAGATACATCAATGTGTGAATGGTTAAATTCAATAAATATGTTAGTTAAAGCTTTGAAGAGCATATAAAAGTTCAAAACTGGATCATTTTTTATTTAAATAAGTTGATGTAGCCTAATATATACGATTCTTTTTGAAGGAAGCTCGCTTGTAAGGCTTTATCTCGTACCATAATCCTACCCTATAGTTGTGTTTAGTTAGGATAAAAGACCTTCCAGAAGGAAATTTCTACTTCTGTTCTAAATTGCCGTTCATCCTACCAAAATATTATATATATGATAGTATTCTGGTACGAAATAAAGCCTTACAGATTGGAATTATTACTAAAATCAGGGTTTAGTAGATTCTGTACTTCCTACAAGCCAATAACCTAAATTATCATTTGAACGTAAGACTTATACACAAAGTCTGTCATTCAAACAAATGTAATACAGTTTTTAGCTAACTTGTTTCATTATAGTTATCGAAATTTCAACATAATATGGTTTCTGAAAGATATGATAATACTTTCCACAAGCCTATAACCTAAGTGATAGTTTGAATGCATGGCAACTATTCAAAGTTTGTCATTCAAACATATATAATCAAGTTTTAAGATACCTTGTTCATTATATTTACTGAACTTTCAATATAATATAGTTTCTGAAACCAATATACAAGCTAATAACCAACTTTAAATATAAGTGTTGTCGTGGCAGACTGTAAACAACATAGATGATAACTACATAAAAATTGAAATATCTAAGGTTTTATTCGTATTTGTACAGTATTACCTGTAAAACTGGATTGTATATCCTTTAATGTAAATGTTTCTTCAGGAAAGTGTGGTATAATACTTCACTATTTTCAAACAATAACACTTTTATTCATCAGAGACATGTTTTCGCATAAGAAAATTTAAAGAAACCGTTAAATCTCTCCCCCCCCCCCCCCCCTCAGTGTAGCAGACGCTACACTTGAGCGTCACGCTTTTGTCCTTGGAATCTGCATGTGTATGTCCATCCAGTTATATTATAGAGATCAATGCTTTTCACTAGACATTTCCAACACAACACAAAAAACACTACAACATGAGTAGTACCGGTATAGTTAAAATACTTTATCATAGATAGCAGATTACACATCACAGATCACATTACTCTAGCAGACGAAAAATTAAACAGTTGCCAGTCAAACTCCGCATCGACGGCGTGTCAAGGGTAACTTGCCGTCACACTTGGTCTCAAGGGCTTGTGCAGGGTGCAGCGGCTCACTTCGTGACTATTCGGACGGTTGTTCACTCGATCACGTGATTGCCAATGCAATTATCGAGTGAGCGTCAAGGGTCGACGGCGCGTGAAGTAGACTATTCGGATACAGCCTTAGTTAGGATGACCACCTACATCTTTTCTTCATTTAGTTATGAACTAATAGTGCGATTCCCACCTTGTGTTCTCGTTCCGCAGATTCAAATATAGAAACCGTGGCACCTTAAACTGTCTGTTGTACAGTGCTGTTTACGAGTCCAATATGGTTTGAAGGCATACATACAAAAATAACGGCAGAACCAGGCTGCACACTTATGTAGGCTCATTCAATACATGTAGAACTATAATTACCATCATGTGTGCTAGCTCTGCAAATTCAAATATAGAAACTGTGGTATCTTGAAATAGTGTCTTATAGCTCTGTATGCGGTTAATATAGTTTAAAGGCGATTAATATGAAAATAACGGCAGACTCAGGTTCAACACTTATGTAAGGTCATTGTAGACATGTATAACTATGATTCCCATAATGTGTGCTCATTCCTCAGATTCAAATATAGAAACTGTGATACCTTAAACTAGCGTCCTACAGCTTTGTATTTGGTTAGTATAGTTTAAAGGCAATTAATCTTAAAATAACGGCAGAACCATATTCCACACCTAAGTAGGATCTCTTGTTACACCTTTAACTATAATTCCCACCATGCGTGCTCATTCTGCAGTTTCAAATATAGAAACTGTGGATGAGAAAAATCTAACTCTAAATACATTATATACAATATGTAATCTGAAAATAACGGCAGACCTCTCTAGTGCTATCTATGCGATTTTTTTTTAACTAATTATCTACCCTATTGTCATCTATTATAAATTTCATAACTAAATTTTCGCTTAGTTCCATTTATTTTTCTAATGTTGGTTAAAACCTATTAGTTTATTGTGGATGTGGCAGACTTTTGGGAGCTCTTTGATACTTATCTTTAGTTTTTAGAAAAGCTATTACTAGGTTTTTATAAGCGACTATTTTAGTGTGAACTTTTTAGATGAGTCTGTTTATTATGTAAAATATTTTAATTTACAAAATCAAAATGCCTACTGTTGGTGTCAAGAAGGATATACTATTCAAGGCTTTGGATAAAGAGTTTTGTATGTCTATTTTTTTAATTCTTTATTTTACTAAACAAACATATTTTATCATATTATTAAGGTTAGGCCTATTAGGTGTTTAATCAGGAACTTGGTACTGAATTATTAAAGCTTTGGATAAAGCAAAGAGGCAAAGTAACAATAGCAATGTTGATAGCAATAATTCAAGGCTTCAATTATAATTTTTAATGGTGACCTGGTGGTCTAGGGGTAAGGTGTCAGACTTCTGTGCTGGGGTCCGGGGTTCAATCCTCTGTCCCGGCACAGATTTGTCTGATTGCCAAACCCTTCCTTCACCTCTGACAAGACGTGTATTAATCACAACTTGTGAATGTGAGGAATGCCAGGCCTCCACCGTGGTTCGGATTCCACGTTAAACTGTAGGTCCTCTATTTCATTTCACAATCATCCTACCATAACACATTAGCGTATAACATAGTGCGTATAACCCGAATGGGTAGTAAGACGCGGTGCTAATAATAGTAATAATAATGATATTTCTAAGCCCTAAATAATTGCAAACGACACATCTCATTGTAATGGAAAGTCTCAGGCTTACAGTAGATATTAGTCTATTGAAAGATTTGTGCATTTGCCTAGTGTGTACTTTTAAGAATTATATGTTTAAATATGATAAGTATAAATAACAATTTTGATGACATCAATATTGTATTTTAGAGTACCGGTAATGCATTTATGGCATATAATAATTTATGTCAGGTAATACAGGAGTGCAGATTGTGATTCAGACCATTCACTACTTGGTTGTAGCAAAACTTGGATTAACTCTATATGCCAATATATTATATAATTGATTTACTTTAGGGTAATTATGTGTTTTCTATCTACAGCTGATGAGGAATTCAATGACCTTTGCTTTGAGTTTGGACTAGAGTTGGATGAAGTGGTAAGTCTAAATTGTTATCAATAAATCATAGACCTTGTTACATTCTATCACCCGTCTCAGTGGCCTAGTTAGCTAACGCTGTAGTTTTGTGTTGAGCTAGACTACAGAGGATGGGGAGCTTGAGGTTCTTATTTCGGTCGGGTGAACTGGGGGGGGGGGGATTTCCTTAAATGGTTTTCCACTCTCCCTCCATAAAAATGCGGGTTCACTTCCCTAAATTCAACCTTCCCAATTTCTAACTCATTAGCATTATTAGTACTTAAGTGTATAACCCGAACGAGTACATCCTCTGTCATTAACAATGGACCATCTGTATAAAACCAACACAGTGGCTATCCAGACCTACAGATATTTAAATAACATATTATCTAATGGTTGAATTTTAGGCACAAAAGAATTTTTTTTAAGGATTTTAGGTTTCATTGCAAAAATACAACCGTTTAAAATTTTGCAAAATGTGTCATATTTAACATCCCACTTTTCTCTATTTGGCAATAACTTAGTATATATGGGGCTTGAAGAATGTGTGCTGAAATCATTTGAAAACCTTTAACAAAGTTTTGAAATACAGGTTAACACACTACCTGTAAGCCACTTTAGCACACACACTCGTAGTTTATGAAAATTCCTCGTTAACTATAATCTTTTAACCCTTAATAAAACACTGAAGTTTTTGAATGCCATTTGTTTGGATAGTTTTAAAATGGGACTCTAGTATTACCTCTTTGTACACAGATGCATGTACATGTATAGTACTCAACCTGGATGTTGATGACCGCCTTCAACCTGTAGTATTGGTGTACGGGTCAGATATTTGACTGTGAAAGAGCTGTTTTAGTACCGTTAGTTCTCTCACTCTACACACCCAAGAACCCACCCTAGAGATACTGGGAGACCTGTCAAGCAGGGCCAACCCTGGGCAGCTTCCTTAGCCCTTACCTGTATGCAAGACACTGTGAAAATAGTACAGCAGAGTCTAGTTACATACAGGGTACTCGCAAGAGCCGAGTATGAACCTCTGTGCCAGACCGGCAAGCGAAACCTCACCTGGCCTTGTCTATGATCCCACCGCTCCCAAGGTTTATCCAGTGATCAAGCTTCCTGAAAATCAAGGACACCACCAGTGACTTTGAAGTGTGCAACTTTCTCGACCCAGCTTTGTGTACTTGAATGATGCTTTTCTCAGAAAGAAAAAGTACATCTGAATCTCACCGTGTGGACCTAATACTCTTGTTAATGAGGGCTTACACAGAGTCGAGCAACTAACTAGGACACACTTTTATGACACACAACCTTCCCGCCAGCCAGCGGTCCCCCAACTGCCAAAAAAGGAAATATTGCTGTCCCCAGGATACTCTCTAGCTATTGCTCACTCGGCCAGCCCGATTCCCGGTGAAGAGCTCACACCCACACCCTGAATATTCTCCCAAACTAGCTCTCAACTAGACATTGGAAATTCTCACACAACACCAAGAACTGAACTGTGGGACTCTGCAATTAGGAGTTCCTTTATAAGCTATTTCTTTGTCTTCATTGTGTGTCTGCTTTACTCTCCTCTCCTCTCCAATACCAGTTCAAGGTTTTTTTTTTGTGATTTGTGCAGTTAAAGTGTTTAAGAGAGGTGGGGAGGGCAGAAGCTTAGTGCAAGTGTGTACCAAGTACACACTACTATAAAAGTGTTCAATGTAATTGCCATCTACCCTAAAAGGTGGCACTTGACGGACTACACTATGGCCCTATCTTATAAACTGTGCCATAGTGGCACCAGGTAAAGTGATATTGCTGCTACCATTCAGATTAAACGAAGGATATAGCTTAAAAATACAGCTTTTAAACTTTGTTTGTCTTTCTGGAATAGTATCAAGGTCAGCACCATTCAAACAACTGCACTCCAGGAGGGAATGGAAGTTTAAGGTTGTTTATGGCTATGACTCCTATGAGTTAAGAATGACCCTGATCACAGGTTGATTCTCGGACAGTTTGTTAGTACAACAAAAATGAATGCATCTAGCCAGGACACGTTCCTGGTCTGTGTGGCTCGACTTTATGAAGTAAATTGAAATAGTCCAATTACTACATTTTTCTGGAAATTTTAGCCGACAACAGTAAAGAATGGTGATGTCTGTTACTGTTAAAATATACATATATAGTCTCTGTATCATAAATTTGCATTTAAAGTGACAAAATGGACCATAATTTGCATTATAAGACTAACAAGCCAATTTCGCGGGACCCGCCTCGGTGGCGTAGTTGGCTAATGCGCTAGTCGTGTTGAGCTTGACCGCCGAGGATGGGGAGATCGAGGTTCAAATCTCGGTCGGGTGAACTGGGGGTGGTTTTTCCACTCTCCCTCCACGCAAATGCGGGTTTACTTCCTCTAAATTCAACCCTCCCAATTCCTAATCCATTAGCGTAGTTAGTACTTAAGCGTATAACCCGAACGGGTAGTAAGACGCAGTGCTAAATAAATAAATAAATTTCGTGGGAAATATGATTTTTTTTTTTTTTGTGCATGTATTGTACCAAAAGAATCCTGCAACGAATTTTATATAATATATTTTGATAAAATTTTAATGTGTTAGGTATTGAGAATTTGTATAGCTTGTACTGGAGCTTCTATAAATTATTCATATGTATAGTTTTTAATATAATTTCCCTGACAGACAACCGAGAAACAGATAATAAGCAAGGAACAAGGACATGAGCAATCTGAAGGCGCCTCCGATGAGGTAATCTACAAGATTGACATTCCTGCCAACCGATATGACCTATTGTGCTTGGAGGGCTTAGTTCGAGGCTTGCTTGTGTTTTTGGGAAAGTAAGTTTTGAAATGGTTTTGTATTTATATATATATGTGTGTGTGTGTGTATATGTTTTTAAATTAACACTCTTTAATGCAAGTTTGATGACATTTACTAGCCTTTACCTTAGTAAAAAAGCATGAGTAAAGTAAATGTCAAATAAATGCACCAGCTTTTGCCAAGAGAGAATGAAAAACCACATTTTTATGGCTTTGCCATAAACATCTCAAAGCATCATTCTAAGGGTCATTTGTTTGATTTTAAATGTTTTTAAAAAGGCTAGCATTAAAAGCATCATTATAGTGATATATTTAAGTTTGCTATTTCAAGATTTTTGGTTCTTTATTTTGAAAAGTGATCTCCTCTTGAAGTTAGAAAAACTTTTTTTTTTGTTTCTTGGAATCTACTTTTTTTGGGGAGGGGGGGGGTATTTAAAATGTACTTTGTGTGAACAGACTGATTATATTAGCTCACAGCTTACAAACTAATTTAATGTTAGTACAGACACATCATCCAGTCACCCGGCCATCACTTTTTTACTGTGAAAAAAGGGGAAGTCCCAATTTATCCCACTGATACTTTTTTTTGGCCATGCCGGGAATTGAACCTGAATCCCTTAGCCCAATATACCTACACACTACCGACTGAGATAAGATGTTGGATTACTTGTTGTTAAGACTCATTTTTGTCTTTGAGTTAAAAAAACACATAGTTAAAGAATTTAATTTAAATCATTCATAATGTCTTATGAAAAAATACTAGCATTTCTTAATTTATACATACATACCAAATAATGCCGATCCCTTATGAAGTAGGCAAGAAACGGCTTATAGCTCCAAAAACAGCAACTTTGTACCTAATCCATCTTCATTCATTTTCTCAACACTTCCCTATCTTTGAATACTCCCTTCACTTCAACACCATCTGTACACTGAGTCATACATGCTCTTTTATTCTTAGATCTCCTAATGTTTCGCTTTTTCACACATTCATCTACAACAACTAGCCACGTCTTACATGGCCTACCCCTTCCTTTTGATCCACACACTCTACCTTCATATATTTGCTTAGTAGTGTAATCCAGGCATGTCCAACCCTCGAGTCGCTTATGTGCGGCCCACCAGCTCAAATTGAAATGCTTAAAATTGCATAAATAAACAACGAACTAGGCTCTTGTAACTGTTGTAAATGCTCACTAACTTCCATTTAGTTTCCTGAATTTTAAGTTTAATGTTACTTGTGTAATGTATGGATGGGTGACTCTGGATAGTGTGGGGGTATACAGTAGGTGTGTATGTCTTTATATGTAATATATATTTTGGCACTAGGTATTATAAATCTCATGTGTGGCCCCCAGTTAATTTCTCAAGAACTTTTGCGACTTTCCTTCAGGGAAAGGTTGGATCTTCCTGGTGTAATTGGTGTAAACTGTTACATTTCAAGCTAGACAATGTTTATCTTATTTATTAAAATTAATGCCCAGCCTTTTTATTTTTTCCTTTCTTCGTTTTGGTATAGTATATTCTTTGTATTGTAAATGTTTCAGGATTCCCCCACCTCGGTACAAAGTTGTAAAACCAAAACAAGGTAGCCTCCAAACGCTAATAATAAAACCAGATGTAAGTAGGTGTGTAAACTTATATTACCTTGTCCATTTTTTAAATTTATATTTGCTACTAAGATTTACATAGATATGCTCTTAAAAAACAAATAAAATATAATTAAAAAAAAAAGAAATAATGCTAATCAGTTGCTGCCAAATAAGCTCCCCAATCTGAAAGTTACTATAACACATTATATTTTATAGCTGAAAGGGTAAAGAAGCATAAGACAACTTACCTTTTACAGGGCTTATATTTTTTGGTACATGTAAGACTTGATTAATTTTTTTTCATAAACTTAATTCTAAAGTAAATTTACATGCTTCTCTACCCAGAATGCACTTTGCAATATGTCAGATCCTACACAATCTAACCTTGCATAGGCCACTTTGGATGGGTGACTTTTATGCTTGCAATTTGCTTTGACATGCTACTTCAACCTCAGGTGTAGCAATATTTTCAATCTATGATAACCAGTAAGAACTGTGTATTTAGTTGAGGGTAGCGTTGGGTTGGAAGCTCATTGAGTTTGAGATGTGCTCGCCCTCGTGGCAACTGCCCTGGCTCAGATGGGACAAGAGTCTTCCCCTCTCTCTCTCTGGGGGTTGTTCTTTGTCCAGTAATCCTGGCATAGAGCCTCCTTGTGGCTACTCCCGAGCAACATCCGGAGGGTAAAACCCGTAGGGCAACTAAATATTTGTTGAGGCGTATGTATGTATGTATGTGTCGGAGTAGATGAGGGTGAGCACCTGCCACCTCTCCTCCCTCTTCCCACTTGCCACACACTAAGAAGTTGGTATCTAGTACCTTACGGGAAAGCTGGTCAGCCCACCTTCACAAGGTTCCCTCTGGGCAACTCAGCTTGAAAGCTCTATATGAGTGATTCCTGAGGTTAGGCGTTTGACCTCCTCTGAGAGGTTAATGCCCCTTCATGAGAGTTCAGCACTCACAGAAGGAGCCAACTCCTCCCGCTGAGGAAAGCTGGCCAAGACAGTGGAGGGGGGGGGGGTTCCCAGATGTCCTGTGATGACAGGGTTGATAGCAGGCACGGGGTCATCAGTCCCTAAATTACTCGCTGTGCTTGGCTATGCTCGAAGGACACAGCCATAATTGGTTAGAGAAGCCTCGTAAGAGGTGTATGTTCCTCCAAACAAGTAGGTGCCGAACCCTGACATGGTGGGTGAGTTTAAAATTTGAAAAGTCTCTGGCATATATAAGGTGTCAGACTAGTGATGTGGCGGTGTTCATAATGTATGTTTGGTTTCTCCCAGACATGTCTGATTCGTCCCCATGCTGTCGCTGCAGTGTTGAGGAATGTGACGTTTACCAAGGAGAGGTACAACAGTTTCATAGATCTCCAGGACAAGTTGCACCAGAACATCTGCAGGAAAAGGTCTTTAGTGGCCATTGGTACCCACGATTTGGACACAATCAAGGGTCCCTTTGTTTACAATGCTCAACCACCCGCAGACATAAAGTTCAAACCGTTGAACCAGAACAAAGAGTTTTCTGGATCGGAGATCATGGAACTTTACTCTGTAAGTCTTCATTTGTTTTACAATTTAATGTTTTACAGCAAAGCTGATTAATATTGTACCCAAGATCGGGACATTGATCTAAAATATATGTTTATCTGCTAGAAAATAAAATATGTTGATAATCAGCTGTTTCAAAGCGTTGCAATGCATCATGGGTTAACTTTAAAGTGTGTGGATTACTGCGTAGATTCTGATTTCTATTTTTCGACAAGCGTGTGAATCAAGCTTTACAGTATTGTAATATATAGTTAATTCTACTCTTAATGACGCACACTATTACAGATGAATGTTAAAATGTAATGTTTCAGACTCATCCACAACTGAAGCAGTATTTGCCCATCATCAGGGATAGCTCAGTCTATCCAATAATATATGATAGTAATGGAGTTGTACTTTCAATGCCTCCAATTATAAATGGTGACCACTCAAAAATTACTTTGAATACCAAAAATGTTTTCATTGAGTGCACAGCAACAGATATTACTAAGGTATTTAATCTAATTTAATATTAACTATCAATGTATCCAAACAGTTTGAATTAATAGATTAAAATAAAATAAACATCTACTTGAAATCATTAAAAACCACTCAAACATTCCTCAGTTACTTAAAACTTTCTGTTGTGATCATATTAAAAAATTACTTTATTTCTATTAAAAAAAGGCAATATTAATGTTTCTTACAATTTACCCTAGTCTCAGAAATGCAACATTTTATACTAAACATAATTTAGACCTAGTTGTAAATAAGGTTTACCTTTTCATTAAAAAAAATTAAAACTCAAAAGACAAGGTTTTTAATTCTATAGAAACATATTGATACCTTTCATCTCCATTTTGGCATGAGTCTTATTTTAAATTAACAAATCACTTCTTAAATCAGGGTTTACCATCCGGAAAAATCAGGAAAACGGGAATTAGCCGAGAATTTGAAGTGTTCGGGAAAAAACGAGAATAAGTCGGGAATTTGGTAAATTATAATAAAAAATCTGGGAAAATGTTGTTTTAATCAAAATATGAAATATAATAATCATTAAATCAGTAAAATTAGAATGTGATTCAAACCGTCATATTTTTTTATTTTGTAGCTGTGAAATATATTTTTAATTCCTAGTAAACAATGTTAATACAAATTAAATTTACTTAAATTTTCAAACTTATATTATTCATAACAAAATATTATATAAATAGAAAAACGGGGGGGGGGGGTGAGTTAGAAGGATGTGACATACTTCTTAGTCAGGAATTTTAGGAAATGATCAGGAAAGGTCGGGATTTCATTGGTAAAGTTGAGTAAAACCCCATGTAAATAATGTGGGATTTATGGATGTCTTAAACAAGTATCGATGTTATAGTAGGCAGACATGTTGATTGTCGACGACTAAGATTTTGCCCTTTGATATCAGTGTAAAATGTAAATTATTGTGTTCCTCTTTTCATTGTTCTGCTTTTTCAATATTTGTCCTCTGCTCTATTTGTTTCAAGTTTAAAATAATACTAATATATTGAATTCCACAATAATTTAAAAATATGGTAATCAAAACACAACTTTTTATTTTGAGTTTGACATATGTGCTATATTATAACATAGAAAGTAATTACATAAAACAGTTTTACATAGGGTATGCATAATAATAAGATAAGCATGTGTGGTATTATTTCCTCTTACATCTTTTTTGTTGTGAAGTAATCATTTATTCTTTTCTGCTTAAACACATTGTTGAAGTTTTTTCTTGAACCATGCACGGATAATCCAGTACAGATTGTCAGTAGTTTACTGTATGTATTATTAATTTGGTTTTAATATTCTATTTTTATAAACTAATATATTTCTTATAAACTAGACATGTCACTATTCCTATTTTTCTCAATACTGATTCTTAAATTTTAGTCTCAACTTTTCAATCTTCAATTCCTCAACACCTACAATTTATTTTTTTAATCCAAAATTTATTATATAAATTCATAAATATATTTATAAACAACAAATTTTGATGAATTTTATATTTATATAAATATATATAATTTATATATATATATATATAATATATTATATTAGGGTGTATCGAAAAAACGCGTCTTTTGAAATTCAAAATTTCAAGTTGATAAAAAGTTGTGGTTGGGGCCACATAAGAACCAGAAACAATTTCAGCATTATAAATTTGTATTATTTAAGTCTCCCTATTAGGCTTAAAATTTTAATTTATTTTTTATAAGAAATTAGTGATATATTAATATTTTTAGAAATTACTGTTATTGCCAAAATTTATTTCCAAGCTAAAAATGTAGGCTACTGCCCATAAATTGAAGTTGAAAAAAAATCAGAGCTCAACTTTAACATTTAGGTCTCCCCAAATAATGTTATTCATTAAATTTTTTCGCAAACAATTACTTTTGCTGATTATTATAGTTTTTCTGCCAAATCTCGTAGTGAGATTTATTAATGTGTTTAGTTTGATCCCCCCAAAAAAAAATACATGCAAATTTTCAGATGTTCACAGTCTTGCTTGTACTGCTTTATGGAATAGCAGACAGTACACACTGAAAAAATCGCCGCGGCCAAGTGCATCATCCATTTTCGCTAACCTCACAAATCACAATCCACTAAAAAGCTTATTTAAAGAAAGAAATACGAAATTGCCGTTAATAGGAAGAATCGTTACAATATAAGTGCATTTAGTGTTTTGCCGACTAAATTGGATGTGATGCGGTATTTTGAATGGGTTTGTGATGCTCCTCTTTTGAATATTAACATTTCTCCCAATTTAAATCTTTATTTTCATACCTTGGATAATTTTTCCATCTATCTACTTAAATTTACATTTTCACTAGCGTTCCTGGGTGTAGCATCTTTTAGGTTGGTATTTTAACTTCTTTTCTTTGAAATATCTTGTTTTGAATTTGCCTTTGATTTTAGTAGCTTCTGGTATTTTTTTTTTTCTGGAGACTTATTTCTGCTTCTGGATCCTTCGGATATTTTCTAGAAGCTTTCTTTTCTGTGACCTAGGAATATATATAAGGAAGTTTCTTGACTTCCTTATAAGACTGTACTGGGCTGGTCGTGTTTTTCAAACACATGGGAGCGAGCATGTTTGTACCATTATAAATGTAAATCCTAAAGAATACTTTTTAATGTTCTCATACTAAAGTGCTTCAAATACAATAAATATATTCAAGAAATAAGTTGTCCATTTAAATTCTACAAAAACATATTGGAACTTTAAAATGTTTTCATGATTCGGTAAAACATGGAAGAAGGAGTGTTGGCGTGGTTATAATGTGCTAAAAGTGGCATGCTACAATTCAATTCCTAGTTTGGGGAGTTAATAGTAATAATAAATATTAATAATCTATAGACAATTGATAATAAATAAAATGATAGAATATTAGTAAAATGGTAGCGCACAAATAAAAGTAAAAACACTAACACATATTTACAACACTTCATAATTTCGATGCTATTATAGCATCTTCATCAGGAGGCAGTAGTAATTAGACTAAACAGGATGTTTAATTTTATGAACATTATTTTAATGTTATAAATGGATATTTTTTTAAAAAAAAGACTTGCTCATATAGCTACTTTTGAATACAAGAACTGCTCATATAGCCACCGACAAACCAACCACATCAAACATTTCTGCCATCGACAAACCTACCACATCAAACATTTCCGCCATCGACAAACCTACCACATCAAACATTTCCGCCATCGACAAACCTACCACATCAAACATTTCCGCCATCGACAAACCTACCACATCAAACATTTCCGCCACTGACATAACAGCCACATCAAACATTTCCGCCACCGACATACCAACCACATCAAACATTTCCGCCACCGACATACCAACCACATCAAACATTTCCACCACCGACATACCAACCACATCAAACATTTCCACCACCGACATACCAACCACATCAAACATTTCCACCACCGACATACCAACCACATCAAACATTTCCACCACCGACATACCAACCACATCAAACATTTCCGCCACCGACATAACAACCACATCAAACATTTCCGCCACCGACATAACAACCACATCAAACATTTCCACCACCGACATACCAACCACATCAAACATTTCCGCCACCGACATACCAACCACATCAAACATTTCCGCCACCGACATAACAACCACATCAAACATTTCCGCCACCGACATACCAACCACATCAAACATTTCCGCCACCGACATACCAACCACATCAAACATTTCCACCACCGACATACCAACCACATCAAACATTTCCACCACCGACATACCAACCACATCAAACATTTCCACCACCGACATACCAACCACATCAAACATTTCCACCACCGACATACCAACCACATCAAACATTTCCACCACCGACATACCAACCACATCAAACATTTCCACCACCGACATACCAACCACATCAAACATTTCCACCACCGACATACCAACCACATCAAACATTTCCACCACCGACATACCAACCACATCAAACATTTCCACCATCGACATACCAACCACATCAAACATTTCCACCACCGACATACCAACCACATCAAACATTTCCACCACCGACATACCAACCACAATCAAACATTTCCACCACCGACATACCAACCACATCAAACATTTCCACCACCGACATACCAACCACATCAAACATTTCCACCACCGACATACCAACCACATCAAACATTTCCACCACCGACATACCAACCACATCAAACATTTCCACCATCGACAAACCAACCAAATCAACTACTACCAACCAGCTTTTCACCCCCTTACAACTGGGACCCTCCTCCATTACCAGCTGATCACCCGATTGAAATGTATATTAACTTTATACTTCAACAAGTTTTGGATCCAAATTTCTACAAAACAGTCCCTACAACCCACAACCTAACTCGTGAACACTGGCAAGCCATAAAATCCATCCAACAAAATCAGAACATCCTAATACAATCGGCTGACAAAGGATCCACGACAGTAGTAATGAACAAAGATGATTACATCGCAGAACCGCACAGACAGCTTTCGGGCTCATCCACATACCGAAAAATTGAATATGATCCCACTTTCAAATTTGCCAACCAGCCTTAAGAACTCATCAGTAAAGAGACCAAGTGACAAAACCTTTATCCACCCATGGTCCAGATTCTTCTACCAAAAAACCCAATAACGCCAAAATTCTACAAGCTTTCAAAAATTCACAAAGAAGGCCTATTGTCTCCAGCTGCGGATCACTTACAGAAAGAATTTCAGCCTATGTCGATCTACAGATGCAACCATTTGTTACCGGACTACCATCCAACATCAAAAAACAATTGAATTTATTTTTTATTTCTGATTTTGATTAAAAAAGTATAATTTTAGGCCTCATGCAGGAAACATAAATGTTAAAGTTGAGCTCTGATTTTTTTTTCTTACTCCAATTTATGGGCATTAGTATACATTTTTAAGCTTGGAAATAAATTTTGGCGATAACAGTATTTTTTGTTAAATATTACTAAAATCACTAATTTCTCGTAAAAAAGTAAAACTTTTGGTCTAGTAAGGGAGACCTAAATATAAATTTATATGGCTGAAATTTTTTCTGGTTCAACCACAACCTTGAAATTTTGAATTTCAAAAAAACGAGTTTTTTCCGATACACCCTAATAAATATATATATATAATATAATATATATATAAAAATATATATATATAATATATATATAAAAAATATATATATATATATATAAATATATATATATATATATATATAACCAATTTTGGATGAATTAAATATAATATATACTATAATCTAATGTAGTTATCTAAAAAGAATCTTACTAAAATGTGTAAATAATAAAAGAGAACTTATTAAAAACAAGGATGTTTGAGGCCACAGTTAGAATTTACCTATACTAAAGTGAAATGGGAGGAGAACTAATAATGGTCATAATAAAAAAAACTGCCCAATCTAAACCTTGCTGTTTCATTTAAAAACCAGAAATTGAATTTACTTTAATTTGAGTGTTTAGGATAAATGTATCAAAAATCATTATACCAAGATCAATTTTCGACCCGCTTTCCTGGCTGCATGGTCTAAGGCACTATTCTCGCAGTAGACTAGATTGCCAATGACGAGGAGATTAAGGTTTGAATCTCAGTCAGGTATACTGAAGGTGGTTTTTCCAAAATGGTGTTACACTTTTTCTCCACACAAAGAGGGATACAATTCTTCCAAATATAACCTTCCTAGTTCCTAAAACCATTTGCATATTTAGTAGATAAGCGGATAACCCGAACATGTAGTAAGACACGGTTCTAAAAGAAAAAAAACTCTATAATTTCGATATTAGTAAGAATTGAATTTGACAACTTGTGCCCATATTTTAATCCTATTTCTCTTATATATTCGCAAGGCTAAGGTGGTATTGGATACGCTCGTGTGCATGTTTAGCGAGTACTGCTCAGAAAAGTATGAAGTGGAGGCTTGCCAAGTCGTGCAGTCCGATGGCACCATCGTTACTTACCCCGAACTTGAGTACAGGCAAGAGCTGGTGGACTCGACAAGAACCAATCAGTACATTGGCATCAGGTGATGATAATACTGGCAAGTAGCATCATGCTTCATTGGGATCAGGCCGGTTGACTTATTTTTAATTTTAATTACTCTATTTCTTAGGATTTTTTTTGTCAATGTAGGATGTATTTATTTACTAAGGGGTTTATAAATGTGTCATTAAGTAGTTAGCATAAGCAATAAGGAGGCATGATTATTATCACATTATGTAGTTTTATCATTGTACTTATCATCATCATCATCACAACTGTTTCCAGCCTGTTGCCGGATCAGTTTAGCAAAATGTCTCCTTCCTCTATCCTTCCGCCATTCTTCCTCCTTTAACTGCTTACATTCTTCTCATTGCAATTATCACGATTTTATTAATTACATTTAAAATATGTAAAGAGTTGCATCTTAATTATTTGAATGAACTATGATATTCCAAAACAAGCGCTTGCCCAAATGTCAATAAGGAACTTTATAGCACTCTATAAACTATATATTCACTTTAATAAACATATTTACATTTTTATATTTTCAAAAAAAGCTATTTCTTTCTCATTTATCGGTATTTTTTCATATTCTCGTCTCGATATCGTCTCGAATTGATAAAGTGATTCTCACACATTCCTAAACAGTAGGTTAAGGTCATTTCTACTGTGAGCTTGAAATAACAAATTTCCATCTTTCTTTTACATGCTTTCAATTATAACTAAAATTTAGATTATACATAATATTTACCTCGGCCATAGTAATTATAATAATTAATATGTTGTTCTTCAAGTGATTACTAATAATGGTCAGGATAATGGTTTGAATCCCACTGGGGTCAAAATTTAGTCTTCACTTTCTATAGTATAGATTGCATGTATTTAATAGACAAGACCACAGGTTTATTTAACTGAGCCCATGATTTATTGACATCAAATACAAATAAAACTTTTGAAAGAAATTAAAGCAACATTATTTGCGAGGTAATATTTTTATTATATTTATATTAGTTTGTAACAGGGCCAACAGTTAAGAGAAACATATTACTGACAAAATATGTTTTTAATATAGTTTTTATTAATTTTCAGCGAAACCCCTAGCCAACTAGCAGCTCTTCTTGGTAAGATGTGCCTTAAACGGAAGTAACAGCCGGGGAAGTCTTAAAGTAGAAATTCCACCTACGCGTCATGATATCATCCATGCTTGTGATGTTTATGAAGATGTTGCCATAGCATATGGATATAACAATATCAAGAAAACTGTCCCCGCACCAGTACGATAGCTGCTCAGGTATTGTGTTGGGATGGCTACGGTACTTAAACTTCCCTGAATTTTCCAAAAAATATTTTTCCAGTTTCCCTTGCTAAGTAACCATTTTTTCCATGATTAATTAATCACATATCTTTAAAAGAATCCAGCAACAACTAAACATCAAAATATATTCATTATTTCCTTTTCCAATTTTATAAATTCTAGATATTATCTGTGACAGTTTATATTTGATATGAAAAACCAACGCTGCACAACCATCTCGTGCTAAGAGAATACCAAATCTAGGCAATGCATTTTGTTAGCATAATAGAAACAAAATCTCTCACTTTTCTTTTATATCTCTTTAAGGGAAAATCTCTTTAGCATTTTGAGGTACATTGTTATATTTGGGAAAAGGACAGAAACATATAGAAGTGAACAAACACAATATGGATTTTACATTGAAAAGAACACAGTTCACAATTTACATTGCTGCTACTGGACAAGGAGGTAATGACTGCCACTTGAAGAAAATCGATCGTTACCACTCAATCCCGACCTAGGTTTCATTCTTTCGGAACTCATCAGGAGGAAGTGTGAATGTTCTAAAAGGGAAATCAAAAAAACAGAAAGGGAGAAAAAATAAATTATTAAAGAATGATAGGACACTTATATAGGTAAATGTATAAATATAATATAAGAAGTTTGTTGCACATGTGCCAATGACTTTGTGAACTGACTGATTTTTATCAGCACAGTACTTATAAACTAACTTAAATTATAACAAACATAACACCAGTCCCTGGCCATTAATTCATCCCTATGAAAGGGGTAACCTGCATTTCACCGATGATAAATTTTTCAGCCATGCCTGGAATTGAACTCAAAACCTCTAGCTTTGTAGACAAACCAACCGAGCTAAGGCGTTCAGACTAGTACATCGCTTGGCCACATAATCAGCTCAACTTTATGAAACTAATTCAACTTCTAGTGAGTCAACATTTAATCACTAGAATATTATTTCCTTGTACTTAGTTATTGAAGTCAGCTGAAAAATCACAGCTCAAGACCCATTTTTTAAACACTTTTAATACATCAGTAGCTCTGTCCATATATTCATTGGTTATTGTGAATTATGTAAAGATTCCATAGTAAAAAGTCAAATCCCAGGGCTAAAAGATGATTTTTATATGTAGTAAACACAAAACCTCTGCAAGTACCATTTATAGTACCGTAGAATATTTTTTTTATTATTATTTGAGGTATTTAACGTGCACTTTCTGAACTGACTGGTTATATCAATCAGCACACGAGAATTTCTAAGACCAAGAGCAAAAGTGCATACCAATTTTGTGGCGAAAGGTATTTTCACATATCTTTCATGATTCTTTCACATGCCACAATTGACATTATGATCAAAGGCTTTACTTCCCCTCCTAAGGAAGTTGTGCAACAGATTATCACTCAACAAAAATCCGTCGACCCGGCTGAATTTGAACCCACGATCATCGGGTCCTAAGGCGAGCACTTTACTCCAAGACCATCGAGGTCAACTAGTAGCATAATTGCCCAAAATAAATCACACTAGGAACAAGAAATGTATTTATTAGAGAAATATGAACACATTATTTGGTTTTTGACCATTTCAAATACAAACTTTGTACAAATATATCACAAAAGCCACAATAATTGCTATAATACAAATTTATTTATTTTTTTGCAGTTCCCTGTGAACAAGTTGTCCGACCAACTACGAGAAGAGATCGCTCAGGCTGGATTTACGGAAGCACTTACATTTTCTCTGGTAAGTTCTAATCAGTTTAAAAAAATATGAAACTGAATTATTTTAGTTAAAGTTTAAAAGACTTACTATAAGAATCAGAGTTGGGTCAAATCCACTGTTTTACAAATCTCCAATTTACCTTCAAATCCCGAATCCAATCTTGGAAAAAAATATGAACATAAGAGGATTAATCGAAAATAATAACTAAATTTGCCATTCTTTTTAATAATTGTCATTTTAACATTCATACGTTTAGTTAAGTGTTAAATTACTGATCTAGGGTCTGGATGTTTAAGTTTGTCCTATATTTATAAGTGGTTCTTAACCACCAATAAAGAGTAATATTTATTATTGTTGTTGCTGTTGTTGTTGTTGTTGTGTTCCGTCTTATGACAGGTCCATTCCTTTTGTCAGTGAACTTAGACCTCTGATGCACCCTGTCCTCTACTTTCTCCTTGAGCTCCCAGAATGTTCTTCTTTTCTTAAAGTCATCCAATATTTAAATCCTTATTCCTATTATTATTAGTATTAAAGCTCTAAAACAAATTTCGCTTAAAAAATTGAAAAATAATTTTTTTTAAGGATTTTAGTCTCAAATCTGAAATTTTCTTAAATATATAGAATATCCTTAAGATTCAAGGGATTCAAGGGATTCAAGGGACCCATCCTCACTCAAAATATAATGATTTATACATACTTTTTTTTAAAATATTCTGACACCTGTACACGAGAATCAAAACCGGGAATTTTGGCTTAGTGCGCCAATGCTCTTATGACTGAACAGCTGTTCTTAACAACCTTGATAGTTTTGCTATTATTTTAATGCTTCATACTTTTTTTATTCAAATTGTTTCTCAAACTTTATATTTGATTGATGCTTTTGTTGCATATATAATACTAAATATATATTCTATTTAATTCTTTATTAGTGCTCGAGTGATGACATATCAACAAAATTAAACAGGCATATTAAGGATGTGCCTGCTGTACTCATCTCAAACCCTAAAACACTCGAGTTCCAAGTTGCCAGAACAACCTTGCTCCCAGGACTGCTGAAAACTCTTGCGGCCAATAAGAAGATGCCATTGCCCCTCAAGATATTTGAGGTGTCCGATGTTATTCTCAGGGATAGATCCACAGGTTTGTCACACTTTCCTTCATCTCAAGATTTACATTTACAGTTGAATTTTGCACTTGAATGTATGTAACAAACTTTTTTTCTCCGCCTTGTTTTAGTACTTGATTGGACATATATTAGTTATGTTAATGAAATAAAATTGATAAAGGTAAAATGTTTAGAGGAAATATACCCACATTTGCTTGGACGGAGAGTCTGAAACGATTTAGAGAAAACCACCCAACTGGTATTAAAACTAAGGATCGCTCCATTACCAGTGATTCAGTTTAACACAAGTGTGATTCACTAGATGGAGGGCAAGAAAGAGATGGGAGGAGCAGATAACAGAAAGTGTGCAAGTGAGAGGAGAAGAATGGAAACAATTAAAGGAGGAAGAGTGATGAAAGGATAGCGACATTTTACTAAATTGACTTGGCCACATGCTGGAAACAGTTGATGTTTATGATGATGTGACGCATTAGACTATGCGACACCCGATGTGGCTCTCACATCTTAAAAATCTTTTATTGACACTTTATTGAAACCTTAAAAAAATCTGTAACTATATACATAAGAATAATTTAAGATTTAATGATGAAATCAGAATTATTCAAGTAGTTAGTAGTCTCAGTTTTAAATCTAATTAAAATAATTTGGAACCCAAATTAACAAATGTACTATCAAGATATAAAATTTAAAACAGATTTTTAGACTAGAAAGAGACAAGATATCTTATTTTTAAAAGTTAAATTAATTTATTTTGATGTTCCATAATGAAGAAGTCGGTGCTCGAAATGAAAGACGATTATGTGCTGTGAATTGTAATAAATCTCCTGGATTTGAGGTTATCCATGGGTTGCTGGACAGAGTCATGACGTTGCTGGAAATACCAAAAAGTGTTGATAAGAATATTGTTGGTTACTACCTCCAAGCAACAGATGGTGAGTAAAGATTGATCTTATCATATTATTGTAAAAAATATTGTTATTCCTTATAGACACATAAACTCATCATGCATTATCTTTACATAAAATGTGCATGGATTAAGTTGAGATTTAAAAAACCAGAAAACAAAATTTTGACTTTTTTCCCTCTTCTACCTTTTGACTAATTAACTAGGAAACATATTTTAGTTTACTGCTTCAACATTTTTTGACTATTTATCATTTTTTGTTTAGTGAATTATACATATATTAGATATATTTTGAATTATATTAATTCTTTTCTGTTCTTAAAAAATATAAGATTGTTTAAATAAATTTTAAGTTTCTTATTCACTGCCATTTGTATTTATTAACTAATGTTTCACATCGCTATTGAAGGGGTTAAGTCAACATTTTTTTCTCTTTTTTTTTTTTTACACATTTCTACCAGTCGCTGCCCCGATAGAAGCCTTCTTTGCTAAAATATATTTAAAAAATCAAGCATTTGGAGTTAATATGGATAAAAAATATCCCAAATTTTACTTTTCCCAGTTATATGTTGCAATATGTTGTATGTAAAAAAACCCAACTAATAGCATTTATTTAATGAAATTTGTGACACATCAAGGCCAAAAATTAATACACGTTTAGAAAACACTCATATTTGTTAAAAACAAAACTATTTCATTTACATTAGCTGTATATTAATTTATAAATAGTTACCAAAATCATTAAATTTTGTCTACTATTTGTAGTAATCATCATCATGCTTTCTCATTTGTCTCATTGTAACTTTTTTGAGATTTCATAGTCTAACATTGGATCACGATATGATGGTCAGCTGAGTGGAAATACTTTTTTTAATATGAAACTAAATATATTGTTTTCCCAGTTGGATATTTATTGATTAATTTGTGGCACTATGCATGGAATAAAAAATTTACCACCGCTTCGGTGGCTATATGGTCTAAGGCGTCACTCTTGCAATAGCCTAGGCTGCCGATAACGAGGATATCGTGGTTTGATACTGGTCGGGTGCATTGAGGGTGGGTTTCCCTCGGGTTTCTCCCTCTCTATTTCTTCACAAATGGTGGTGCACTCCCACTAAATTCAACCTTCCTCATCCCTAACTCATTAACGTAATTAGTGTATAAGTGTATAACCGAACGTTAGTAAGACGCTAAAAATAAGTTTACCAAAGTAAGTATCCTTATCACAAGACAAATGTTGATCTTACAGACCCGGCATTCTTCCCTCAACGCTGTGCAGAGGTTGTTGTCAATGGCCGTGTTATAGGTAGAATGGGAGTTCTACACCCGGATGTCATCACAAGTTTCGACTTGGCTCTACCTATTGCTTGCTTGGAGATAAATGTTGAAACATTTGTTTAGTGATCAAATAAAAGAAGAAACTAGTGTGTTGATTATTTTTATTTCACTTGCATCCTATCTTAGAGGTGACAATTCTTAACCATAAAACTGGGTTTATTCCGTTACTTTAAGCGATAAATACTGATATGGCCTCACATATAATACGACCTAATATTTTGAAGGTGTTTTACTTGAAAAATAAAAGCTCTCGAATACACCACGAGTTAAAAAGCTAGCAAATTTGACAAAGTTTTATTAGGCCCTTTGGATATTAGTATTGATGCGCAGGCACTCTTACAATTTTTTAATCTCAGAAAAACAACCATTCTTCATCCGCATTACACTAGGTGAATGAATTTGTTCGCTTAATGTTTATGTAGAAACTAACACCACTGAATGCATTTGTTTGCCTTCGCCAAGGTTCGCTCACTGGTCGCTACATCAAAGGATGTTCACTAGCAGACTGTTGATAAGTGTGTACGTAGTAGGGAACATCGACAGCAAGCCGAACAGAATATCGTTTTTATGTGTGGCTATGGAGTGGAGTAATACTCTTGTATTACAACTCATTGATTTACGCCACGAACATGAGGCGCTGTTTTCTTTTTCTTTTCCTAGGCCGAACAGCTTCTTCACTGATTATTTTATATATATGACGTAGCTACTAGGATTACTAATTAAATCTTCATCAGAAATAATGAAAAGTAGATCAACCAAGCTTCAGCTAGACAACTAGCGAAATTGAAGGAACATCCGCAAAAACATTGGTTTGATTAATGTGGACGGAAGGCAAATTTTGAACCAAACACCGAACAAATTCGACTAAATGCATTCACTGCCCTTCATTTGCTCTCTTTCGCCTAGTGTATACGCGGCTTTCCAGTAACTAACACTGACCTACTGAATTACCACTTACCGGTACAGTTAAGACTGAAAGTGGAAATCCTACCCACTTCTCTCTTTTCGACCATAAGTTTATTATTAGACATGTGCAAGTGTGATAGTTTGTGTGTTCATGCTGGTTCCTCGCTTGTTTTTGGCCTTGTATATTATTAGTCGTGTATGTGCCATGCTGGTTTACTACAAAATAAACCTCTGTAGGAATCTGACAGATTTTTTTTTCAGTGGAAAATTTTAGGCTGCATATTAATATGAGTAGTTTTTGGAAGTACACTTTTAAGAGAGAAAAAAACTCGCACTATATTTGGGTTGTACGACAATTAATGGTCGGGCATTTTTCTAAAATTAAGTCAAAAATCAGACTTCAAAATTCTGAGCTTTTCTTTTGTTTGAATTCATTAAAACAATGTAGTTTGGGAAGACCAAACTTGCCACACTTACCAGGTTCATGTGGCCTATGATTGCACCCTTGTATAGTAACATAAAGGGGTCATCTACACTATGCAACAAGTTGTAAAACTTTGTGTTTTACAACGTGTTGCACGTTTCTCGTGAAGTGGCAGTAAAGACCAAAGAAACTTTTGTTTTAAGCATGTTGCACAGATAGAAGACTGTTTACATTGTCAACAAGCTGGCTACACTCCTTCCCTTTAATGTCGACAACGCTACATCTTCCCTTACACTTGTTCCAACCTAACCTCTCAGTTGAGTTTTATCCAGCAAGCGTGCAGTGTGCTCCGTGATTGTAATAATTGCAGTATTGTGTTGTTAAATGGCTGAGGGGAGGCAAGCAGACATTGGTTGACTTTTAGATATGTATAGGTAGTGAAGGTTGTTGGGAGACCTAACTGAGGAACATTACAAAAATAGAAACAAGTAGCACGACTTGTCACTTGTGGCGCGGAAATAGATAAGGATGAGCAGAGAAGAAAATGAGAAAATTGATTTCTCATTTTAATAGGGAAATAAATAAACTGGCTAAAACTGGAAAAGGTACTGAGGACAAACAAAGTAGTTTTTTTTTAACATCTAATACTCCTGAGAGATAAAAATGAACCGCTGATTGACAAATTGTTTACAGGACTTTTGGCATTTTCTGATGTTTCACAACATGTGTTGCAACAATTGTTGCATAAACACTCAAATGTAACGAGCTGCAAAACAATATTGTTTAACATGTTTTGTAGCCGGTATTTCACTTGGAGCCAATACTGCCAGCCTATACCGCGTTAAAATAGCCTGCATTTCACTTAGAGCCAATAATGTCAATCTATATCGCGTTAAAATAGCCTGTATTTCACTTGAGCCAATACTATCTGATTCATAAGTACATTTTTCAAGGATAAGTTATGTCTATGGTTGTTTAATGTATTCATGGATAGGTGTGTGAGGGAAACGTGGTTGGTGTACAGATGGATGAATGTGAGATTACTCTTATATGCAGGTGATGCTGTATTAATGGCTGAGAATGAACATGACTTGCAGAATGTATTAAAGCATTTAAATCTGGCGAAAGGTTGAATGAATCTTCGTATGAATGTCTCCAAAACTAAGGTGTGTGGATCAAAAGGAAGGGGTAGGCCATGTAAAACATGACTAAATGTGTTAGAAAAAAGAGCATGCATGACTCAGTGTTTATCGCCACTTATTATGATATCCACCCACGATTGGGCATCATTTATTATGTTTCCGGATTTTATCGATGATGGTGAATGTGGACCCGTGTATGCCTTACAGTGAGCAGTACTATAACGATACCGGGTCTTATGATAATGATGATGATGTGTGCATGCCTTACTGCGCACCTGTACACAGTTATGTGATCTGATTATATGTAATTCTATTTTTATGAAATGAGTAAAACTTTTAATGTTGCACACATTTATTTAGATGATTACACTTTGGGTACGTAAATTTGATATTAAATTCATATAGTTTTTGTTCTTTTATGGACTGACTCTGAGAGCCAGATTTCTGCAGTTAAAAATTATATTTTTTTGTGATATTACAATGTTCTGTATTCGGATACTATGTACTGTGTGGATTCATACGCACAAGCTACTTATATATGACCTTCTTGGACCCCTTGTTTGCCAGTGTTAAAACTAATAGAAAAACTCATGGCAACCTGATGTTGTGAAGGCTAGCTTCCTATTGGGTAAAGGGAGCAGGATGTCAATGATTTTTCAAATACAAGTGAGTTGGTCTTTTAAAGAAATAAGGATTTAAAAATAATTAAATTTATTTTACTCTGAAAAACGTGATTCTCCATGGATGAAGTATTAAAAGGAAACTTTACATACAAGTCTTTAAAAAAAAATTACACTTCATCTATGACTTTTTGAATATATGAGAGGGGTCCAAAACAACATCATTACACGCTTCTCCTATCGGGTAGAAGAAGTGATGAATACAGTAACAAAGATATACAAAGGAGAATGGCTAGCATGAAACATAAGAGAGATATACAAGTTTAACAAATCAGTTTATTTAAATTCAAAAGACGAAAGTCTTACAAATGGTTTGAAGCGATCATGTACAAAAATTCCATTGTTTACTGATGGGAATCATCTCAGTTACTTTAGGCATTGTTGTCCCAATCGGAGCGTTAGGTGTGAAGTACCTGCAACCATGACAAGTATGGTTGTGTCTTAATTAGAAAAGGGTTAACTCGTTAAAGTAGAACAAACACACATTTTAAAACGAAGGTGCGTCTGCCTGAAAACAATGACAATTTAAATTGGATGGAAGTAAAGATTTAAGGTTATGCAACAATACATAGCACCACTCCAGCCTTACAGCTACTAGACTTTAACCTAATATGCATGAAAAAGAACTATAGCTACACAATAACCAAATTTAGAATGTCCTAGTTTAAGGAGTTAAAGCGTTGATAGTTAAACAGGCTAGCTCGCATGAGTTAATGCATATTAGTTACGAGATAACAAAGGTTAAGTTCCTAGAACAGAAATTATAAGTTTACAAATAGTTAAAGGCAGCTACCAGTAATCTAGGCTGAAAATAATATATGGCAGGTCTATTCCTTATTAGTACTACCAGGTCATTCAATATATTTAATATCACATAGTCTGGGGACAGACATAAGAATAGTAAACAATTAAACTTAACTAACTAAAGGTGCGCCAGATGGGGGCTGGACAAAATAAACAAAACACGCGAGTCACTACTATGGACTAGTAGCATACCCACAAGTCGAGTACGTACAAAAGTACAACAATAGATAGATTAGAGACTGGTATCAGTCAAAGACCCAACTAGTTTATGGAACAAAGATATAGATTACCTGATCTACCCCTTTTTGCCAATCTAAAAAGTAAGACCATATGTGACTTGGCCACACAGTATAGGGTATCGGATAGTTGCCCAACTATTTAATACTATGTCATATGGACATAACATACAGTTCAGAAACTCTGATACTTAAATATATGTCTTAGGACATAAAAAACAGGTTCACACTCAAAACTATGTCTTATGTACATAAAAAAAATTGTTAAATAAATAAATATTTAGTAAAAAACACTTTGAAACAAAACTCTAGCGCTAGTGTAGATACAATAAATTAAACTTTACCATTCGTACCAACAAAGTTAAACTTTGACAGAATTAGTTGACTCCAATCATTTTTACTAAAATTATAATTTGAAATATTTGTGGGTATTTATAAATTATTTATATTGTATTCCCATGAATGTCATGTAGTAAAATGCTGTCTAAAATACATATATCAACTTCAGACAAACCAACCTGTTATGACAAAAATGTATTAATCATATTATTTTATCATCGAAAGTTCATATAATCCTAATAGGTACTATGATATAAAAAAAAGTAGAGTGATTCACTATTTTTAAGTATATTGGATACTCCAAATATGGTTTTCTGGTCAATATTTATCCAATGCAATATATGAATAAGGAATGTTCTTAGGTTACAGATATTGCAATTATTTACATATTTCAATCAATATACGCTATGCATGGAGTTTAATATAATCAAAGCCTATCGTGATCATTGATCTTAAGATGTAGCAACTAATAATAATGTGAGAAAGTGACTATAACCAATTAAACACATTAATCTCTATAATATAACTGGATGGACATACAGATACACATTGCCAAGGACTAAAGCGTGACATTCAAGTTTATTGTCTCCTATACTATGGGGGGAGGAGGGGGCAGATTTAATGGTTTCTTTCAATGTTCTTGATGGAAACATGTCTCTGATGAATAAACGTGTTATTGTTTGAAAATAGGGAAGTATTATACCACACTTTCCTAAAAAAAAATTACGTTAAAGTACATACATTTCAGTTTTACAGGTAATACTGTACAAATACAAATAAAATCTTTAAAATATTTAAATATGTAGCTATCATCAATGTTGTTTACAGACTGCCAAGACTACACTTATATTTAAAGTTGGTTCATTAGCTTGTATATTGGTTTCATAAACCATATTATATTGAAAGTTCAATAAATATAACGAATAAAGTATCTTAAAACTTGATTACATTTGTTTGAATGACAAACTTTATGTATTTGCCATACATTCAAACTATCACTTAGGTTATAGGCTTGTAGAAAGTACCTATATTATATTACCATTAAAAAAAAAAAGTTGGCTCATATCTTGTATATTGTTTTCAGAAACAATATTTTGCTGAAAGTTTGGCAACTATAATGAAATTAAGTTAACAAAAAACTATATTACATTTGTTTAAATGACATACTTTGTGTAGAAGTCTAAAGTTCAAATGATAATTATTTAGGTTATAGGCTTGTAGAAAGTACGGTACTACTTAAACCCTGGTTTTAGTAATAATCCCAATCTGTAAAGTATTATTTCGTACCAGAATACAATCATATATATAAATTTTTGGTAGGATAAACGACCATTTAGAACGGAAGTAGAATTTCCTTCAGGAAGGTCTTTTATCATACCTAAACACAATTATAGGGAAAGATTCTGGTACGAGATAAAGCCTTATCAAGCGAGCTTCCTTCAAAAATCATCGTATATATTATGCAACATCAACTTATTTAAAGAAAAAACTACCAAGTATCAAACTTTGTTATGTTCTTCAAAGCTTTTACAACATATTTATTTCATTTAACTAATCGCACATTGATTTATCTCGTATATACAATCAAATTAATGAATGATGTCAAAATGCCACATTCCTTGTATGGGTTTAAGAAAGAAAGAGATACCCTAAAGTTTCCTTCTCTTCCTATACTACGGTATGCAGACGACAGTTCGAAAATTTCAACCCTGATGTCCATCCAGTTATATTATAGAGATCAATTATTAAACGCCAGTATGCACCATTGATCTTTATAATATAACTGGATAACCATCTGGGATAAAATTTTCAAGAAAAACGTCGCGCACCATTGTGTAGGAAAGAAGTAAAATTTTGGGTATTTCTTTCTTACCTACACACATTTGAGGCAATGTGACATTTTGAAATCTTCACTAATTTTTTGAAATTATGAGATCTATAATTGTATGTGACTAGTAAATTATGTAATGAATATTTTAATAAAAGTTTTAAACTCATGACTTGTTTTTTTAAATAAGTTTATGTAGACGTGATACGTAGGAATAATCACCGTAAGTAAGCAATTTAAAGTGAGGTTAGAGGGAAGAGACTTTGCATGCTTCAATGTAGAAACAGGGGATAGCAAGGTACTGTATTTCACCCAATTTGTATAATCTAGTACTAAAACGCACTGAAAAGAGTTTCCTCATTCGATATGGGATTTCGGGCTGGTGTGAAAATAAACGTACTTCTTTTGCGGATGACAAAGTAGTGGTAGGGGAAACAAAAGCTGAATTTGAAAAAGCAGCAGCTTCATTAACCTAAGAAGAATAATATAAAGAGGGATTGGTAGTAAATCAATAAAAATTCAAATACATTTTTATAAAAAGATAACCAGGTTAATATGTAACCTTAGCAGTTGGAGAAATTAAGTTTGAGAAAGTTAATCCTTAGAGTACCTTGGAACTACAATACACGAAAACAACAACATGAAGGATAAGATAATGGCACGGATAAAGGCAATGTTTCTATGGTTTAAATTAAATTTTCAGAACAAGGATGCTGGTCCAGAAGAACAAACATAAGATTATATAAAACAATATTAAGACCAGTGCTACCAGGATGGTGTTTAAAGAACAAACATAAGAACATATAAAACAATATTAAGACCAGTGCTACTCTAAGAATTTTAGTGTGGAGTTAAGCAAGAAAATGCAAAAGAACCTTTGCTCCTCTGCTTCATGAAAAAACGTCATCCCTTCACTGTCCTCTTCCTCAACAGGTGGATGAAGGTTTAAGGTAATTTGGAACTCAGCTGCTGTAGTCTTCTTGTTGTTTTGTCTTTTCATTGAATGTGACATTTCTGGATTGTTTCAGAATCTCTTTGTTTCAGAATCATATAGAGGATAGTTTGTTGATCTAGCCAGGTAGCAAACTAAATTTAGTTCCTTTGCCTTTTGGTCTAATTTCGTTCGTCGTTGATTTATGCACTTTAACATAGGCGTCCGATCCGAAGATTATTATATATGAAAGGCACGGTTTCTTTCCAGTCCATATCTCAAACAGTGTCTTGTTTTATGTTTGTTTAGATGTCATACGGTTTAGAATATAGACTGACGTACCCGCTAGCTTCAGCCAACAGATCTATAGATAGCTTTGCCGGGTGCAACATTGTTCCCGCACTTTCCACTATTGTTCTCTTATCTCTTTCTGCCTTTCCAATCTGCTGAGGTGTGTACGGGGCTGTATTCTCGAGCTGGATTTCTCGTTTTTAGAGATATTCAAACATGCCTTTATGATAATATTCTCTCCCATTGTCCATCTTCAATCTCTTCATTGGGTTCTCGAATTTGTTTGCTACCAACAGTTCAAATTCTTTCAATCTGTCGAGGGTGTAAAACTTGTGTTTGATGAAGTATACCATTCTAAAACCATATGCTTCATTGTATTTATTGGTTGTGCAAACACTTACAGAAAAGAGATTTTTCCGTAAAGACGGCACTTACAATACGTTTGTTATTTGTCCCTTTTCCCAGACACCATTTAATAGTTTCTCAATTTCAACAGTGCCAGTGCCCTCTGCTGTAAATATACCATCGTATCCTAGGCGTACCGTTTCACCCGTATTTGGTTGGTAATGCTTTAGCCAGTCTCTTCGTTATGTGATATGTCTTGATGCCCCGCTATCGGTAAGCCAAACATCCTTTGTATCCTTGCTCAATAGATGCTTCACCTGGCCACTAGTAGGAAACATGTCATCACTCTTTGCTGTGTGACTTAAACTATTGTCATCATTATCAGCATTTGTGACAACAAATATACACGCACTAGGGTTTTCAGATTCACTTTCGTTTTTACCATTGTTTCTTTCAGCACGTAGTCTTTTACTACAGTATTTCAAAATATGTCCTTTCTTTTTACAAGAGTGGCATTCTACTTCTGACCATTGTTTTGGTTGTACATACACACCACTTAGGCTTGGAACCTTTTTCTTCTCCTTTGTCATCATGGAATCGAGAACATTGTCAGTAGCATCATCTTCAGATAGTCTCCTTTCTTGTTTGATGGCCCTTTATTGGAGAGTTTGTCTCGTTTGCGATTCTGACGCAACGCTCTCCCATGCTGTTATCAAAGCGCTATATTAGCCTGGTAGACTTCCCAAAATCTTCTTCATAATGGCCGAGTTTGATTGTTTCTCATCTAGGTCGCTAAGCTGTTGTGTCATATTCTGAATTTTAGCGACATGTTGTACTACAGAGTTATTCATTTCCATTCTGTATTCATGACATTTTTGCAAGAGTTGTAATTTATTTAACGCCGAATTTTGTTCGTGTAACTTTTCTTCTCTTTTGCACTCGTACATGTAGTTAGATAATATGATAGTTGCTAGTATTCCATAGCTGTGGAAATGATAAACATTGCCTTGGCATTTTCTTTTATCCATGATTTCCTTTGAGTCGTGTTTGTTGCATCATCACCTGGCATTACACGTTTTCCATTGACAATATCATAGAAGTCTTGTGCTACTAGCAGTGAAACCATCGGAAATTTCCATAATTGAACTTTTGTTCCATCAAATTTCTTCATAGATTTTGTCATGGAGTCTTCATTCATTTTTCTTTGTCTTGCGTGTGAGCACACACCGATATCCGAACAAACAATATGGCGTACTGACGCTAGTTAATTTCTCGCACGTGTTTCTGACTGCGTTAGAAAGATCTATTCGTCTAGGCTATCTAGTTTGCAATATTTGTGCCTATAACCTTTTATGAGTTATTTAATATATGGCCTAGGTATTACACATAATCAATATAATCCAGATGTATTTTTACAAAAACATTAAAAATAAAAATTATTTAACGTGTTTACGATATTTACACTCATATACGTAGGGTGACACAATTTTTTTTGGGGGGAGAGGCTGTCACGTTTCTATATGATATTTTTTTAGTTTTAATATAGGCTAAGGTTGCCATTTGGTCAAAAACTTCAATCCCGCGATTCCAATCCAACAAGTGCGTTTTATGTTTAATTGTTTTTAATAATATGCTAGAAAACAATACACACTTTAATTAATATTGCTGTCTATTTAAAGAGTATATTCAAAGTAAGAATTGTGACAAATTCTCAAGAATTCCATTGCAAGTTGTTCTGTAAATCAACTTCCTTTAAACTTTTTTTAAAAATTAGAAATAAGAAAGAATAATTTTCATTTTTCATTAAAAAAAATTGTTAATAGGCTTCATTATGTATACAATCTTGAGGCATAAATTGACTATAAATTATTTATATTCGTGTTCCAAAACAATGGTTCAAAGTAAAATCTAACATAATAAAATAAACCATTGTGACAACTGGACAACTGATAACACTGCACATAACACATAACACAAGAACCCTTAATATAATAGCAGCAAGCAGCACAGTAATTAGGAAATGTATCCTCTCAGGCTCTCGCCTAGTCAAGATACAACAACATGTTTAAGTACCAATGATCATCATTCATCGGCAATGAAAGTAAGCAAAATGAGAAACTTAGGGAAGAGTCATCCTACTCCTAGCTGATGATGAAAATTTATCGACGAGACAATCAAGTCCTTCAGGCTGCATCAACTTCGCTGTAACTTCTTGATCAATAACCGTAAGTGCCAGGCCACTGAACCTGTCCTCTCCTATCGTATTACGAAGGTTTTGAGACGTCGTGGAGTTAAAAACGAGTGTTTTGCATGTGCTGTGGTAATCGGCCATGACATGGCGATTTCAAATAGCTCTAAGACGCCAGCAGGAGCATTATCACTAAGGTGGTGCTGAACAAACAGGCAGACAATTTCGATTAAAGTGTAATTGGGATTGGTGAAGTTTAACTGTGCATAGTTCCTGTAAAAACAAATTTGGGAAATGACACTTGTGTTTACTTTATAAAATTCCGATGTCTCTTGTGGCTGCTCCATTCATAGGTTCTTTCCATTTGAGGAGAATCTCTGAGATGTGTTTGATTTTACTGTATTCATTCTTTTAAAATCATGCTTGCAAATTACCTATTATTTCATCCAGGCCTCCATAGTAAATATTAATTTTGCAATCTTTTTCTGGGAAAATGGAAAAAAAGCATGTGCCCAGCTCGCCTTTGCCATAATCAAGTTTTTAGGGACCTTTCTTTTCCTCTTGAGAGAAAGTTTTGCTACATTATAACCCCTGGAGATATATTTCTCACATAGCTCTTCAGTTTCCTTCCAAATATCCTTGCGTGTCCATGACGCTTGCATCGCCTCTCTCGTTGCTGGTTGCTGTCAAGTTTTTTTGTTGAAGTTGAAGGGCACGTGCCCCCTCGTGATCCCCCGGCGCTACGCCTATGTTTACACTTTACATCAAACACAGAGACTGAGCGCTTAGCTCTCTCTCTCTCTTTTGTCTTTTTCTTGCCATTTACAGTGTGCACCGCTACATGGTACTGCCCTGTCTAAAATACGAAAAACAACTTATTCTAACAAAATCAAAACAAGAAACAACATATTAAGAAAATTGGCTAGTACCAACTGAGGAGCCTGTGCAAACACATTGAAAATGACAGCACAACGGCTCGTCTAATCTGTTTCTGAATATTGTTCTCCTGTGTGGAGTAGAAGTAACCATGTCGATAAGGTTTATGTCCATCTGAACGAACCAATGAGGGTAAGTGTCTGGAACTCTCAAATCAACACTAATACCATAGCTCTCAGTACTCGCCAACATAGCACCTCGAGATCTCCGATGACAACAAGAAACAATACGCGAATGGGAGAAACTAAATAGCCTATCATCCCCAAATACCCACCAATCTACGATACTCTGAAAACCTTCCACATGCCTAATTAAACTCTAAAACAACAATATGGGAGAATATTAACCAACACCCGCCAGTCATTTGACTTGAAGATGAATGAAGAAATCGACGGTCGTCATATCATGACCAGGAATCATCAGCTCAACTAGATCCGACAAACCCACTTTTAGGCATGAACCAACAACGGGAAATATAAAGCTTACTACACAGAATCTGAACTGGTCACGTCAGAAAAATAAAGTAGCTCTACATAAATAGGAGATGGCTGACAACTCCCAGTGTAACTTCGGGTCTTTGTAACAGTCATTGTATCACAATATCATACATGGCTGTCCAATCAGAACATTTAAAGGAACCAAAAAAGGACTTTATTGATGCCACGCTCACAGCCACCAAATGGCCGCGTTTGTTGGACATCTAACTGTGACGTTATCCATTGTTATAATATGTCTACGTCTCTAATATTATTGTTAACTCACTTTGAATACCTGTACCATACTATGTCTACGTATTTTATCTTGAAAATATTTAATTGTATCAAGGTTCTGCAGTTTACGCCATATGCTAAATAAATAAAACCCAATACAAGCTAATTTCTAACATTAATTAATACTGTAGCCTTGGCGGAATGTAAACAACATAGGTGATAATTACATATTTTAATATAGCAAATATTTTACTCGTATTAATACACTATTACATGCGAAAATGAATTATATATCCCTTACTGTAAATGTTTATTCAACCATTTGTGATTATAATACTTAACTAATTTCAAACAAAAACAGTTTTATGCACCGGAGGCATGTTTTCGCACAAGAAAATTTAAAGAAACCATTAGACCTGTTCCCTCAGAATCAATAGATGAAAACTAGTTTCTGTGTTCTTGATTGATATGCCTTATGGTAACCATACTTGCTATTATCGAATTTCCATTGTTTTAGCGTCAATGACTATTCTTATAAGACTGACAATAAAGGGACAATACTACCTTTTATTCGATCTACCGTAATTATCTCTATACTAATCTGTTTGGACCTAAACATACCCATTGCAAAGGACCAAAGCATGACGCTCAAGTTCATAGTCTGTTTGATTGTGAGGGGACAGATTTAACGTGGTTTTTTCACTATTATTGTGCAAAAACATGTATCTGGCGAATAAAAGTGTTGTTTGAAAATAGTGAGGTATTATACCACACTTGGCTGAAGTAACATTTACAATAAAGGGTATACCATTCCGTTTTACAGGTAATACTCTACAAATACGAATTAAATTTTTAATATATTTATATTAAAATATGTTGCTATCATCCATATTGCTTACATTCTGCCAAGAAAACAATATCTTTAAAATCGGCTACTAACGTGCAAGGTATTTTGGTTTCAAAAATCATATTATATTGCAGTTCAATAAAACTTGACTTCATTTATTTGAATGACAAACTTTGTGTAGTTTTCTTACTTCCAAACGATAATTTAGGTTATAGGCTTGTAGAATGTATTATTATATCACAATGTATTTAGAGTTGGCTCTTAGCTTATATATTGCTTTCAAAAACCAGATTATATTGAAAGTTTGTTAACTATAATGAAACAAGGTAGCTAAAAACGCTATTACATTTGTTTGTACAATATACTTTGTGTATAAGTCTAACGTTAACACGATTGTTTTCATGACACTAATACAATCAGAGAAACAACAAAAATTAATAGCAAAGGTAACTTTTAAATTTAGTTAATCGCAAGTTTCAACAGAAAAGGTTTGATTAAAGTTTTTAGAGTGAACCTTTTATTAAAGTATTTTTAGTTATCTTATCTAATAGCGCAAATACGTTAGGCCATTTTATATTAATAAAAGACAATCAATTTAAATAAGACTTTAAACATTTACTTTTTTTATGGTATTAGGAACTCAAAAGTTCATTGCCTCACTTACAAAAGTTCACCACTTATCCCTATCTTGAACTAGTTTTATCCAGTCCACCTCATTACACCCTATCTCTTTCAGGTCCATTCTAATGTTATCCTCCAATCTGCATCTAGGTCTTCCCTAACGGTTTCTTCCCATAGCATTGGGTTTGCCAGTCAGAACTCTGAACAAGGTTTTTTAAAATATCACATTCGCGTTTTATGTCTTGCCCATTGTAATCTACGAGACTTGATTATACTAGCAATGTCTTGTAATTAGTACATAATATTTAACTAATTAATATGTAACCTCTTCCTAAGCACCTTTTTTTCGACTACCCTAAATTTATTTCATCATGTAAGGTAAGATACCACGTTTCATACCCATAGAGAACAACCGGTAAAATTATTGTTTTGTATATTATTCTGATTCGATAGTAGGCGAGAAGTTAACAACTTACCATTTAAGTAATATCATCCATTTTCCGGTTATATTATTTTCATAATTTCTAATCTAATGTCGCTGTTTCTATGTAATTTTTTTATATACATTTAACCTCATTATCTCTGTCAAATGATACGTTTGCAGTAATCTCTAAATTAACGTTCCCAATCTGGATTTTCTTTGTAATCATAATATACTTGGGCTTTTCACAACTCACTTCCATACCTATTTCCTTACCAGTCTCCAATAAAATATATATTTGTTACATTTTAAATTCAAATTATTCTATAAAAACTACAGTTTTAATTACAAAGACAATTTAATTTTTAAAATTATGTATTTGTTTAGTAGTATAGTAGGCTGTTTACTCTGAAAGTCGTGTTGTACTCAAACGGGAAGGATGTTGAAACACTCTTGTTGTATTGGACTGGTATCAATCCTTTAATGAATTTGTTCGTATCTCTCACTTACACCAAGGGCTAATATGTTATTCTTGCTTGATTCCACAATAATTGTAAGACTTATAATAAATAAGATATAGCGTAAACAGGTAAGGTAAGACTACGTTCTTTTAGTGTGATTGAAATTTATTTTCTTTTTTAAATGAATTTATGACAAATTATTATAAATAACATAATAATAAATTTAATCCAGATAAATTCACTATCTTTCATGATAAAGCGAGGGTAGAGGTACCTCTTCGATTCCCTTTCTACATAGAAGTTTAACTCTGCTATTAGTATGTTGTACTAGTAAGTGTTAACTGATGAATTAAGGTTAAGAAAGGGGTCCTATGATGGAATTGAAAAAAGTCTTCATCCAATGACATTGTCTAATTGTGGATATCCTAAGCTATTACATTTTATTTAACTTCACAGCCTGTTAGTTTGTGCACTAAAAGGAGAAAATTTTTGTTAATAACTACAAAATAATCAAAAGGGTAGTAGGAAGCAAATTACTCTAATCAATTTTATTTATTTTTTAGTAGATTTACCATTTCTGATCTACTCTTTCACTGTACATTTTTAGAACGTTAAGGTTAATTAAATTATACAACACAACGTTTCACAATATGCAACCTGCTATATAATAATTGCAGATAAAGTGATAAACTTTTCCAAGCAGCTCAATTTACCATTCATCAATAGTTAGTACCTATAGGCCTACTAATTATTTTAGTATTACACAAATGAAAATAAGCTACATTCAGAAATAACATTTCTGGAAATTTATATTTTAATGAGAAAATGCTATTGTCTGTCTCTATCATGTAGGTCTTTCTAAATATAGCCATGGGCAGTTTTGAAAAGGTGATCAAAAGCTTACAATATCGGAAATATAGCCTTTTGTTGAATGTTGAATAAATACAACCATAATAACCAATATCTTGACGTGTAGTAAGCTATAATATAATTTGTATTAATAATATTAATTTGAAAAAACGCACACCATACCCAATCACAAACGAATGATGACGCTTTTAGACTGTATCAAGGATTCAGTACCCTCAAAATTGAACTTGTGCAGTTGGCCTTATGAGCCACACTGTATAATCTTAAAACGCTAATGTATTTATGTAATGTGTTGGAATACACTTGTGGAGATTTAATTTTATTTACCTCATACATGTATAGTTAATTACATTTTCCAATTCGACATTAATACGAAATTTTGCATGTTACTATTTATTTTATTCGCAATACTAGGCATTTCCAAGTACTTCAGATCAAAATATTTTAATGATAGGAAGCGCTACTTGTCAATTACTTTTTTTTTTCGCGAAGTTTAAATTCACTCAATAGATAGCAGCTCTGCCCTTTTCAGTTAAAGCATCCGGGAACCTTGCCATAGTAGACATGGCGGGTATTAACTTTCAGGAATGACGGTAATTGTGAAAGAAATATTGCAAGCAAATAGTGAATGTAGTGAATTTTTTCGAGTCTAACAACGCCATTTCATGTTATTTACAATTTAGTCAAGTTAAAAATGCAGAATGTTGCACAAGGTTCTACGTCAGATAGTCAAAAACTTGATAAAGTGAACGTTCTCCATGATATAGGGAAATCGTCGACTCCCATATCTTCCAACTCGAGCCCAACCAAGTCTGAAACAGAGACATATTCAGAGCTGCAGCCAAGATTTATGACCGATTCGTCAGAAAGTGAAGAGGACGACGTTTCAGAGGTATTTATTTCAACGATCTTTCATTTATGTTGGATTAGTTCACGTTTGGCCTCGAGGTGTCCTACGTTTCAATGAACTTCGCCGAGAGACATCTTGTGGCATAGGCCTAGCATGTCTAATAGACAAAGTAGGCCCTATTTAATATTTAGCAATATCATCAATAGCTTTTGAAATATTTTATGAAGAGTTCTACACAGTTTGAAACATTATTTCATTGTTCTTCAATATTGTATTTCTGCACTTAATTGAACAAAAATCAATCAACTTGTGAATGTGAAAGGTAAAAGTTTTAATTTTATTTTGTCAATAGTATTAGTAACTAATATGTTAAGAAGTTTAATTTACAATAAAAACAAATACATTCTTGATCAATTTTTTAATATAGGTCTTCTAGCTTATTAAGATAGGCTATTATTCTTTTCAACATAATGGTTTCACTATTTTAGGTTACATAAGACATTAATTTCATTCATAATTTACCACTTGTATCTAATTATACCTTAAAATAGTGGTTTTTATGTTATGATTATACCTTTTTCGCCACAGTTTATTTAAAATAGATAAGGTATAACCTAATTACTACCTTACTTCCCATTGTGTGATAAAAGAATGTCAAACACTGGGCTATTGGACTTATGGTCAATCAATTCAGAGAGGGTTGACTTGTTATTTAAATCAAACTTGATAATCTATTTTAAATAATGGAATTTTAAACATCTAGGCCTATTTCACATAACTGAATTATTATGACATTAGCAGTTGTAAAAAAATACCATAAGACTTAAAGTCTAAAACAATTTAGCTAAATAAAACAATGTTGTTACTATATCAAGTGTATGCTCTATTGTAGTCTTTGTTGATCCACTTAAGTAAATAAAACTTGAACAGGGGAAAATAAATGCATCTCAGACCTAATTATTTAGGAAAATTACCTACACTTACATTCCAGAATATCAAATACCCGAAGACAAATTAGGCCTAATTTTTTGTTTTACTTGTATACTGTCTATCCCCATTAAATTTGAAGATGATTTTAGTTAGGCATATTAAAATTACAAGTTCAGGGCCATCTTTACAAGGTGGGAAAAATAGTGCAAGATGACATTTTCACCATACTTTTTTGGCTGCATGCACTTGCATGCCTTGAAGGGGGTTAGAGGATCAGTTGAGCTTTTGCTTAGCAAGGCTCTAAATTCATGCATAATGCATTAGCCTACTAATAAATAACAGGGCCAGTGTGTGACTTAACAGTGCAAATTTCATTAGCTCAAAAGACAACCTATAACATCATATTGGCCCATATATCCGGATGAAATATTGGTTTATTTGTTATAATTAATTTTACAAAAATAAGTTAACTCTAGGCTACAGATTTTCTTAGAATAATAAAATCAACGTTATTTCTTGAAAGAATTTAGCTACCATACTAGGCCCTACCTAACTTAGCAGTTTGTGTCAACATGTCATTTTCAATAGGTGTAATATTTTATTTATTTATAATTACAGAGAATAAGAGTTCACTGAAGATATTATCAACTCTTATATTTTAAAGACTGGATATTCTAGTTTGTCATACTGCAAACACTTTTGGATCATATTAATTTTTATTGGATTTGTCAATTTCTAATGCGTATAACCCGAACGGGTAGTAAGACGCGGTGCTAATAATAATAATAATTTCTAAAATCTATTTCAAATTTTTAATAAAATTGAGTGGGTAGGCCTAAAATTAATAGTGTACGGCCTTAAGAACTTAATTCAATGTACTGTATATAAAGTTCACTATTTTAGTTGATATATTTTATCTGCCTTTTATTAATTCAATAAATGTTCAAGTAGACAAAGTAAATAAAATGTAATTTCTATTAATTGAATTTTGCACCTTCCTATAATCATTAAAATCTTTAAAAAAATAAATATAAAGCTAAAACTAGCAACCTCATCCAAAACACGCCACTAAGTCAAGAAACTTAATAATAAAGTCACTAATATATGGTTAGGCACTTTTTGATTAGTTGATCATATGCAGAAATAACTTTCCTAACCTATTTAGCCTTGTATTTTATTTGGATAGAGTTTGTTAAACCACTTATTATACAGTCATAAAACTACACCCATACAGGGATTTGAACCCTGGTTGTCTTGTTTTATGTACTAACTGCTCTATCAACTGAGCTATACAGGACATCACTCTTATTGGTCTGTAGGGCGTTAAACATGTAAGCCTAACCCTGGTTGTCCAGGGTTCCAGTTCTTGTCTGGATTTCATCTTTTTATGAATTTACACTCTCACTCCCATAAGAATGTCATTCGAAAAGACATGTATATTTCACTACTCATAACTTTATTGTCTGATACATTTGGGTTAAACTAAAATAGGTATCTTGATGAATTGTGCATTTTGCTATTAATTAAACTTAAGTTTAAATGTTTTGTTTGAAACCAGGTTGTTAGTTAAAGTTTATATGTAGAGCCATATGTATTCTTGCATTTGACAGAAGTTTACTATTATGCCATAACAAACCTATATCTAACAGGATTTTATGGACATGGCATGATTCAACATTGCATTTAACTGGATTTAAAACGATCTACCCTCATATCTGCCAGGATTTTTTTTATTTTTATAAGTTACAGTCTAACTTCATACGTTTAAATCCATTACAGGCAGACATTATATGCAAACATTTTAACTATTTGAATGTTTGCTGTTTATTGTATTATTTTGACTATCTAATCCTAAAAACCTGAAATAATTAATTGACGGGCAAAAGTTTATAAGACATGGAAAAAAACAAAATGAACGTTTTAAAAAAGATGCCTAAAGCGAATTAGCTAAAGTGGGAATTTTAGAAACACCGATAATTCGTTGTTATGGCTATATTTTTTATTCTTGTTTCACTGTGTACGTAGTCTTATATTATATAAGCCAAACTTTGTTTAAGGTAGTTGGATATCACTTAAGAGCCAAACTTTGTTTAAGGTTGTCGGTCCTGTCTGTCATCTTTTACTATTTTCACTATAGTCTGGTTAATTATAATTAAATGGGCTTTATACAATTAATCTTTTGTTTCAATTACACAAAAATTAGTTTGTGTAGAGTATTATTATATATAATTTTAGTCAATAGGCCTAGTAATTTTTATTATTTTTGGTCTCAAGTCAGGAGGTAGAATCTGATTTTTAGTCCAGTTTCATATAATATTATCGGTTGGTATAAATTGCCGGCCACTAATAGTTGACACTGATCATTACATAACCTAGTTGATGTGTACATTATTTAATTGATATAGTTTTTTTTGTGTGTGTATTTTTTGTGCTTAGCTTACATTGTGAGGTCCTATTAGTCTGTGATTGATATACGTATTTGGTGGCTATTCGGCATGGGCATGTGGGTACGCATTTGTTGGTACCATTGTACTTTTGGGGCGTCTCGGGGGGGGGGTGCGGTATGTATGCGGGGGGTGGGCTGGGGTGGGGGGACATGGTATTGATGGCGTGTTGCAGGTTGGGGGGTGGGGGGGGTCATTGGGCTGTGGTTTGTTTGGCGGGTTTTTGTGGTGGGGGTGAGGGTGTATTTTGTGTGGTGCGTTTTTTGGTTAGGGTGGGGAGAGAAGGGATAGGGGGAGGGGGGTGGAGAGGGGAGAAGAGGGGTGGAGGGATGGTGGGGGGGAGGGGGTAGAAAGAGATGAGAGTGTGATGAGAGAGTAGAAGGAGAGTAGGGTGTGATGAGGGTAGAAGATGAGTGGGGGGTGGTATTGAGTGTGGGGAGGGAGGTGAGAGAGATAAGAAATGAGAGAGAGAAGAGAAATGAGAGAAGTGAGGGAGAGAAATGGGAGAGAGAAAAGAGAAAATGAGGGAGAGAAGTGAGGGAGAGGAATGGGAGAGGAACATGAGAATGATAGAGAATGAGAGAGAAAAGAGAAATGAGAGAGAAAAGAGAATGAGAGAGAAAGAGAAATGAGAGAGAAAGAGAAATGAGAGAGAAGAGAGAAATGAGAGAGAAAAGAGAAATGAGAGAAAAGAGAGAAATGAGAGAGAAAAGAGAAATGAGAGAAAATGGAAATGAGAGCAGAAAAGAGGAATGAGAGAGACAAGAGAGATGTGGGACAAGAGGAATGAGAGAGAAAGAGAGAGAGCAGAGAAATAAGAGATGTGGAGGGAAAGGTGATGTGAGAGAGAAAAGGGATGAGGAGAGAAGTAAAAGCGATGGGGGAGAGGAAAAGAGATAATATGGAGAAAGAGATAATATGGAGAAAGAGATGAGAGAGAGAAAGAGATGAGGGGAGAAAAGCGATGAGGGAGAGAAAAGAGATGGGAGAGAGAAGAGATGAGAGAGAGAAAGAGATGAGAGAGAAAGAGAGAGAGAGAAAAGAGATGAGAGAGCAAAAGATGAGAGAGAGAAAGATATGAGAGAGAGAAAAGATATGAGAGAGAGAACAGCATATGAGAGCGAGAACTGATATGAGAGAGAGACAAGATATGAGCAGAGAGACAAAAATATGAGAGAGAGCAAAGATATGAGCAGAGAAAGATATGAGAGAGAGAAAGATATGAGAGAGAGAAAAGATATGAGCGAGCGAGAAGATCTGAAGAGAGAGAAGATATGAGAGGAAGAGAAGAATGGGAGAGAGAAAGATATGAGAGAGAGATGAGAGAGATGGGGAGAAAGACAAGATATGAGAGAGATGGAGAGAGATGGGGAGAGAAGACGATATGAGAGAGAGATGAGACGAGAGATGGGAGTGAGAAAGTATGAGGAGAGATGGGAGAGAAGACAGATATGAGAGAGAGATGAGAGAGAGATGGGAGGAAGAAAGATATGAGAGAGGGATGGGAGAGAAGAAAGATATGAGCGAGAGGAGAGATGAGCGAGAGAAAGATATGAGAGAGATGAGAGAGAAGAAAGATATGAGAGAGAGATGAGAGAGAGATATATCAGAGAGATGCGGGACAAAGATATGAGGGCGAATGGACGAACAGATGCGAGGCTGAGAGCGCGACACCCCCCCAATCTCGCGCCCAGACATCGGGCGCGACGACTCCGATCGCGCGGCGCAACTCCAGATTAGATGCCTCATCAGATCTCGACGATTGATTTCCACGATACATCCTATCCCCTCTTCCTGAATAACATCTACGCATGACACACTTGCCAGAGTACCCCTCCAATGACAACTTCGCCAAGATCTGCACAGCACTTCGCCCTTTTACCACCCCTCCCTCACCTCTAATCGGACAATAGAAACATATCGCTCCACACTCTCTCTCATGTCTCTCCGCCCACCTATCTGCCTCCCTGCCCGCACCCGTCTCCTCTCCCACCTACCCTCCCCCCTCTCTCTCCCTCTCGCCTCTAATTCTCTCTCCCCTATCATCTCTCCCCTCTACATCTCCCCTACATCTCTCTCTCTTCTCTCACCTCATTTCTCCCTTACATTCCTCTCCCCCTTCCTCTCTCATCATCTCTCTCCTCTTCTCTCTTTACATATCTCCTCTCCCTCCTTCTCTTCCCCTTCACAACTCTCTCCCTTCTCATATTCTCTCTCTCTCCTTTCTCATTCTCTTTCTACATCTCTCTCTCCCCCTCTCACATCTCTCTCTCCCTCTAACATCTCTCTCTCCCTCTCACATCTCTCTCTCCCTCTCACATCTCTCTCTCCCTCTCACATCTCTCTCTCCCTCTCATCTCTCTCTCTCTCCCCTCTCACATCTCTCTCTCCCCTCTAATATCTCTCTTTCTCCCCTCTCACATCTCTCTCCCCTCTCCCTCTCCACATCTCTCCTCCCCTCTCACATCTCTCTCTCCCTACTCCCCTCTCACATTCTCTCTCCCCTCTCACATCTCTCTCTCCTCCACTCTCCCCTCTCCCCTCTCACATCTCTCTCTCCCTCTCACCTCTTCCACCCTCTCACTCTCTCTCCCTCTCACATCTCTCTCCCTCTCACATCTCTCTCCTCTCCACATCTCTCCCTCTCACATCTCTCCTCTCCATCTCCCTCTCACATCTCTCTCTCCTCCACTTCCTCCCTCTCCCTCTCACATCTCTCTCCTCCCCTCTCACATCTCTCTCTTCTCTCTCCCTCTCACATCTCTTTCTCCCCCCTCTCAATCTCTTCTCCCTCCCTCTCACATCTCTCTCCTCTCTCTCCCTCACATCTCTCTTCCTCCCTCTTCTCACATCTCTCTCTCCTCACTCCCTCTTTCTCACATCTCTCTCCTCCCTCTCTCCTCTCCTCTCTCCTCTCTTTCTCAACATCTCTCTCCCTCTCCCATCTTCACTCTCTCCCTCTCACATCTCTCTCCCTCTCTCATCCCTCTCCTCTCTCTCCCTCTCACATCTCTCTCCCATCCCTCATCTCTCCCATCCCTCTCCCTCTCACATATCTCTCCCTCTCCTTCTCACATATATCTCCCTCTCACATATCTCTCCCTCTCATCTTTCTCTCCCTCTCATCACTCTCCCCCTCTCATTTATCTCTCCCTCTCTCATTTATCTCTCCCCCTCTCATGTCTCTCTCTCCCTTCACATCTCTCTCTCCCCTCTTCCCCATATCCACCTATTATCTTTTTCACATCTTCCTTCCATTGCCACCCACCAATTTTTCTTCTTTCCTGCTATTATCTGTCCCTCAATCTTTTTTATCCCTTCTACTCTTTCTCCTCCAATCTTTTTTTATCCCTTCTATTCTATCTCCACCAATCTTCTTTATTTCTTCTATTCTTTCTCCCCAATCTTCTTTATTTCTTCTATTCTTTCTCACCCGCCTCGGTGGCGTATTTGGCTAACGCGCCAGTCGTGTTGAGCTCTACCCCCGAGGACGGGGAGATCGAGGTTCGAATCTCGGTCGGGTGAACTGGAGGTGGTTTTTCCTAAATGGTTTTCCACTCTCCTTCCACGCAAATGCGGGTTCACTTCCTCTAAATTCAACCTTCCCAATTCCTAATCCATTAGCGTAATTAGTACTTAGGCTTATAACCCGAACGGGTAGTAAGACGCGGTGCTAAATATTATTATATTATTCTATTCTTTCTCCCCCAATCTTCTTTCTTTCATCTTTTCTCTATCTCTTTCCCTATCTTTTCTCACCCTTTTTCCCTCTATTCTCTCTCCCCTTTCCCTTATCTTCTTTCTCTCCTCTCTATCCCCATATTTTTCTTTTATTCTCTCCCCCATATTCTTTATCTCTATTTTCTCTCCCCCTTATTCTTTATCTCTATTTTCTCTCCCCCTTATTCTTTCTCTCCTCTCTATCCACATATTCTCTTTCTTTATTCTCTCCCCCATATTTTATCTCTTTATTCTTTCTCTCCCATATTATTTTTTCTCTCTATTCTCTCTCCATATTCTTTCTCTTTATTCTTTCTCCCCCATATTATTTTTTCTCTCTATTCTCTCTCCCCCATATTCTTCCCCTCTTCTATTTTCTCTCCCCATATTTTTTCTCTCCTCTATTTTCTCTCCCCATATTCTTTCTCTCCTATTTTCTCTCCCCATACTCTTTTTCTCCTCTTTATTCTCTCGCCTCATATTCGTTCTCTCTTCTATTCTCTATTCTCCACTTTATCTCTCTTTTTTATTATCCTTCTCCTCTTCTTTATACACTTGATTCTTTCTTTGCTTGATGATTTTTCTTTTCCCATCAATTTTCTTTCTTTCCCAATCTTCTTTCGCCCTTCTATACTCTTTTTACCACATCTTATTTATCTCATATTTTATCTACCTCTTCCCATATGTATTTCCTATATTTTCTCTTTCCCTCTCCATCTTCTTTATCTCTTCTATTTTTCCTTCCTTTCCCCATCTACTTTATCTCTCTTATTTTTCCTTCCTTTCCCCATCTACTTTATCTCTCTTATTTTTCCTTCCTTTCCCCATCTTCTTTATCTCTCCTATTTTTTCTTCCTTTCCTTATATTCTTTATCTTTCCCATTTTTTCTTGCTTTCCTTATATTCTATATATCTACTATTTTTTCTTCCTTTCCCCATCTTCTTTATCTCTTTTTTTCTTTCCCATCTTCTTTCTCTCTTCTATTTTTTCTTCCTTTCCCTATTTTCTTTCTCTCTTTTCTCATCATCTATTTATCTCTATTTTCTCTATCCCTTCATCTTCTTTATATCCTCTATTTTCTCTATACCTCCCCATCTTATTTATCTCCGCTATTTTCTCTATATCTCCTAATCTTCTTTATCTCTATTTTCTCTATATCTCCTAATCTTCTTTATCTCTATTGTCTCTATATCTCCTAGTCTTCTTTATCTATATTTTCTCTATATCTCCTAATCTTATTTATTTCTATTTTCTTTCTCTCCATATTTTTTTATCCTTTCTATTTACTCTGTACCCATCTTCCTTATCTCATATTTTCAATCTATACCTATCTTAATTCTATTCTCTATTATCACTCTCCAGCTTATTTCTCTCTTCTTCCCTATTTATCTTCTTTCCCTCCCTTATCCTATTTCTCTTCTTTCCCTCTTGCTTATCTTTCCCAGTCACTTCTATTCCTATTTTATAATTTCTCTCTACTCTTGTTTATTCCTCATATCCCAACCCCTTTTCTCCCCATACTTTGACACCCTGTTATCCCTATCTCTCTGTTCCACCTCCCTTATATCTCTATCACTACTCCTCCCCCTCCACTTTGTTGCTCTTTTATCCCCGCCCTCTTCTCCTCACCACCATCCTATCCATATCACTCCCCTTTACACTCTCTTTTGTCTTAACTGGTCCTCATTTTCCTTTCCTCCCCTCTGATTACTCCTTGCCTGCCTCTTCTGTTCTTTCCTTCTTCCTCATGTTTCTCTTCTACTTCCCCTCATCTCTAACTCTTAAATACTTGTTGTGATCTCCCCACAAGGCCTATACCCTATCTAAGGTAGGAGAGGTGCTGACAGCTAGAAGGAGTTGTATTAAAAACATTGGCTTAGAGTCCCTCATGTCAACCTATTCGGAAATAACTATTCTTTTCTTAGGAATACTTTATTATTAATAATTATTTCCAAATAGGTTGACATTAGCTACTTTGAGTCACTGTTAACAATAAATAACCTGCTGTCAATTACCTTCACTCCTACCATAGATGCAGTATATTCATCATAGTGTTTTAACTGAATGACAGTTGAAAAATCATATGTTTATCTTTTGGGTTACCAACACTTGTAAAAGATCACTGTTTTGTTATAAATGATAATATTTTTAATTAATTGTTATGTTTGACATTTAAAATCATTGTAAACTTAAGTTTTCTCACACTATTTCATTACTTTTAATAATTTCTTTTTATCCATTCTGAAACAATATTTTGAACATAGTTAAAAGTACTTATTCTTTGTTTTGGAATGTTATGTTAAATGTATCTATAATACAGGCATCATATATTTATTTGGAAAAGAGGAAATACTTGTAATTTTTTATATAATTAAATTATTTTACTATTCTTTGTTGTATTTCAAAATATTTAACTGAATAAAATATTTTTATCCACTACGTCGTCGGTGCACCTTTGTAAAGAACTTGTTTGCATCAAGATCAGTCACATGGTTTTAATTTGTCGGCCGCCATTTTGATTTGTGAGACCTTTTGTGAAAGAGCTGTGAATAATAATTTTTTAAAGTGTAGTAAAACAATAAATACGCTTTGTGCTCGACCTCAAATAAATATAAATAATATTGGCCTAAATTACTGTGGTTAGCTATAACATTTGTACATTACCATAGGCTAGGTACAGTTATCCAATGTGCTGGTTGGTGTAGGGATACATTAGGGACTATTTTTAGTAACTTTTTGAGCTGTCATCCAAGTAACTCAAGTGGTGAATGTACTTTAAGGTATATCAATGTATTGAATTTATTAAGTAGCCAACACATCCTCCACCAGCAAAATCAAGAAGAGGATTATTTACTGTGAAACTCTATCTTATTATATTATGTAGAAGGGCTTATGTCCCGGCCACTGCCAACAGATAGCAGGTATGACCGTACCTTGACACTCCAAACGTGTTCCTGAAATGTTATGATTTCAAATTTTAAAATTTAAAAACCATGAAAGAAACCCAGGGAATCACTTGTCAAAATAAGGTTGCTCATTATGGCAATTGAGATGTCCATCCCTATAACAACAGCCAACCCAAATATTAGATCAACATTTCCCCTAAATATGTCAAATAAAATATCAAGATTGTAAGCTTGGTTCCTTATTTCACTAGGTAATTTCTCTAAAGTTCACATAAACATTATTTAAATAAGAAGGAACAGCATTATTCTCTTCTATAGTGGAAAAAGTTTAAATGTGAAGACTGATTTCACTTATTATTTTAAAAATTTTTTTAGGTTTATTTACTTATATTTTCACAAGATCTAGACATTTAGTTTTAACTCTTGCTTTAGCTCTACCTTTATGAATAATATTTATAATTTTTGGATGAATTAATAATATACAACACATATTTGCTCATTTAGTACCCCAAGGAACACCTCCAGTACTAATGATATCTATAGTTTGTATTAAAGATGGGACAATACCAGTTTTTCGATTCCGATTCTTAAATTTTTACCTCGATTCTTCGATACTCGATTCTTACTGGAATAGGCCTGAAATGAAGTGGGAACGGCCATATTGGTTTATGTTAATAGAAACCAATATGGCTGCTATGATAGGCGAACCTTTTTTTACCAATTTGATTTTATTCTGGAAATTTTGACAAATGTCTATTACATATTAGACTTTTAAATAATTATTGCCTTTACAAATTAGTCATGATTTTAATTTTAGCTTTAAAATTTTGAAATAAACTCTACCTTTATTATATTATTATTATTATATTATATTATATTATTATTATTATATATATTATTATGATTATGATTATTTAATTAATTTGTGACAGTAAATTTGCACAGCAATCATATATATTTCTTAACAAAGGGTTGGTATCGGTTAATATGGAGCTTTATTTGTGTTTTTTCTTGAATATATTATGCTACCATGGTAAATATGTTTACATTTGAAACAAAACATTAATTTTCAGGTTTTCAAATCTAATCAATACTTTTATAAGTTTTACTATACAAATATATGGAATAATCAATGAAAAAATGCTTTACAAATGGCCTTTAATATCTGATATTCATTAATCTCTCAATAATTTTATAATTCACAATCATTTGCACGTATCTTTAGAAACTGAGGCATCAAGAATTGATGTATATTTTCAATTCTCGATCCTCTCGATAACCACTAGAATTAATAGGAACCGAGGAGTTGAATTTCTCATCTCTAGTTTGTATTGAAATCATTAGAGGACCGACTGTAGAGGACCAATTAAAATCACATTCTCAGGATTTAAAATAGAGAGCAGAAACCTGCTAATTTTTATGCATTAATCAGTCAGTCCCATTGGCTACTAGATAATTTTGTTTCAATAGTCAGTCTCTAAACATGTCTCATTGACTACTAGTTAATTATTATAAAAAAAAGTAAGTCTGTGAACGAATCCCATGTAATATTTGTAAAGTAGGATTCTGGTAGGAAGACAAGATAGTCACAAACCCTAGTAAAACTATTTTAATATATTCATACCTCAAGTAATTAAATTTACATCTTTAACTTTTGTTAGGTAATATCATTATCTATTAAATAATATTAATAATTTAAGTAAAAGGCTATCACTGTTGAACCCAAACAATTATGTTTGTTTTCTCTAAAAAAAATTCTTCCTACCAAAATCAGGGTAGATATGGGTTTTATCAGGGGCTTAGGAACATCAATTTTGGGAGGAGAACACTTGAGGCGTCCTTAGAGATTATGTTTTTACCCTTTATAAATTAGAGTATACTGCTGACATTGGTGCCTCTAACACATGCACAGGGCAATTTGACTGGAAACTGCTTGCGTATAAACTAAAGAATAGGTGTGTTTACTCAAAAAGGCATCTTTGGCGCCATATCAATTAATTGTTGTCAATCTTGGGAGTCTTAAGGTAAAGTGATTGCCTCAGGACCTGATGTTTATGAGTTCAAACCCATTTTTCTTGAGCAATAAAAATCTGCAGCATAACTTCCTTCGAAGGTTAAGTAAAGCAGTCGGTTCTTTGTCGTTTGTGGCATGTAAAAGAACCCTGGAAGGTATGTGAAAATACATTTCCAGCAAAATTGGTAGGTCTTTCTTTCTCGCTCATAGAAATTCTCATGTACTGATATATAATCATTCGGTTCAGAAAGTGTATGTTAAATACCTCGAAAAAATAAATAATTACCAAGGCCTGGCACCCCAATTCCTATGGGTTGCATTAAAACTTTATTTTGTTTTATATGATAACGAAACATAGTTACATACTTGATTATCAAAACTTTAACTTTTATTGGACCAATTAGATACACACACGATTTAATTTCACTTGTGTGTCTAACTTTCTAAAATATTAAATTTTGATTCATATGCTTGGTAACCAATGTTAAGCCCAGACCCCCACCCGATCACTTTGTGGCTGCCATGTTTTGTGTTTTGAAACACTAACCGTGATATTGACAATTAATGACCTCACTGAGTTGATGACTAGGTTACACTACCTAAGTCATGAATCATGTTAGCATGTCATGCATTTTTAAATAGCCTTTTGTTTTAATTCATGAATGTTCTATGAATGAAAAAAACCAGAACTAAAAAAAATGTGAAATCAGGCCATTAATATTGGCATAGTATTTTGTTTATTATGCATTTTTTTTCTTTATCATCAAAGAGGACAGTAAAAGGGGAACTTACTTGATTTGAAATGTAGTTTATTAATGTATTATTTAATTAGAAATTTAACCCTGAGGTGTCACCTAAGGTGGGAATGTAGGGGACATGAGAAAAGGTGTGTTTTTATAGCAAAACTTTTTTTTTGTCAAAAGAAATCAAACAATTATTCTCCAGTGGAAACAGTTAAATTTTCTTCACATGATGATATCAACAGCTGTTGAATATCTGTCTTGAGTGTCCTGGAATTTAATGACAACTTTTTCTCTTCATTTAAAAAGTTTGTCATCTAACCCTAATATGATCATGACAGATATTTAACAACTGTTGATATCACCATGTGAAGACAATTAAACTATACATTTTGACTGGAGCAATATTTGATTTATTTTGGCAAAAAAAAAAATGCTATTCTATAAAAACTCCACAAAAAAAACACTTGACCTTTTCTCGCGTCACATAAACTTTCATATTAATTAGAAATATTAACATTAATTCAATTAAAAAACATGACAAACACATGGCCTATTTACCATTTTAAAATTTAGAGCTACTTTGCAAATGAATAACTCTCTCTATATATATGCACGCGCACACAGCACCACAACACACACCACGCACACACACCACAACACACACACACACACACACACACACACACACACACACACACACACACCAATAATTTGAGTCACAGTTATTAAAAGTCCAGACCCTACTGTGTTAGTAATAATGCCAGTGACTGGGAGATTGGGGTTTGAATCATGATAGTGTATTGAGGGTTTCCCACTCTCCCGCACACAAATGTGAGTACATTATTCTCCAAATTCAACTTTACTCATCCCTACCTCAATGGTGTATGTTTGTGGATAGATCTAGTGGGTTATAAGAGACAGTGCAAAATAAAAAGAATACACAGCCATGCCTTGGAGGTTCTTAATTTACCCAACCAGTATGCCAACACTTTTTTAAATGCCACATTTCAGCTTTGAGCACATGTGAGGTTAGTCCATCTTGTGAAAAAATATTCTCTAAAGTGTGCTGATACTTATTTAATGCCTGATTAATTACTTCCCACAAGGACGGTGAAACCCTGGACAGTGGACATTGCTTTTTCTCTCCTTTTGAAAAATAAGTTATATCACTAGGGATTTTTTTTTGTCTTGATATAGTTAAATATTTAAACTTAAAGCTTGTCTTGCTTCAAAATTAATTTTTAAAACATTAAATTTTTTTTAAATATTCATTTATCACAAGCCTATTCAGGCTGAAAACAAAGATAGGCTAGTGTGTGGTTGCGGACACACTATGACCTTATCCAAAGTTATTTATTTTTTACCAACAGCCAATTGGCTTTCGATAAATTCAAGATTTAAAAGAGGACTTACAGTAAGTCTCTAAAGACACTAATTTTGAAAAGTTTCTTTGCCTTTTATTAGACCATTGGAAATTTCTCAATTTGCATTGCTTATGGCTAGTAAGATGTTTACCAAATCATTTGTTGTGAAGTCTCTAAATGACTGTGTTATCTTATTAGTTATGTGTGACCAGTAGGGAAAACCTGGAAAACCGAGGGAATTTTTTGTTTCAAGGGAAACTAGATGATTTCAGGGAGTTTTAACACATACACAAAAAAGGAGAAAATCAGGGAATTTAAATAATTGCCTAAACACACCATTAACTTTGTACCTCAAGTCCTTGGAACACTAAAAACTGGGAGTTTAGTTTCTCTGTGTTAATAGAATGTAATTGCATAGATCAGGTGTTCTCCTTGGAGCCTTGGAACTCCTTGAGACCCCTTCAGGGTCTCCTCGAGACTTGAGAATCTTTTTTGTGGGGCTGGATTTTTGAAATACACTTCCACCTACCACCTAAACCAAATATTAAATATGCTGAATGTGGAAGAAGTCATCAATTCTAGGCGTATTCTCTTAAGACAACCAGATATTAAAGAGATCGACAAAAATGTTAAACAATGTCACTAAAAAGTTGTTTTGGAAAAATTTGCTTAAAAAAAGATTTTATTTATGAATTAAATTAAATTATCATAATTATAATATTTGTTTTTATTTTCAACTCCAATAATGCATCAAACAACATCTTTTGAGAAGTTGGAGCAACCTTTCGCATACTTATTTGTCCATGTAATTAAAAAAAGTCACAAAATGCGTTTGAAAGATGTCAATTTCGCCTACCTTGTAGCTTAGTCTTTATATTCAACAAACATTAATTGCAATCTAAGAAATATATTTGTCTTTGTTAATCTTATAACATATATTAATACAGTGCCTTCTTTAGTTCATTTTAGTAGTAATTATCTTTTAAATTTCACTGGTGGGCTATAAAAGGTTTTCTGAGTCATAAATTTGGTCAACCTAAAATTGGAGCTGTAAGGGTAACTCCATTTAGGTCTTATTGCTTGTCTTAAAATTATATTTTTAATTGACCTTGCTCTACTTGACAATTAATCTTTAAATAAATACATATGTTTTGAGGTATTTAAATAACTTATTTTTATTACTTAATATTTCACACATTATTATTATTATTATTATTATTATTATTATTATTATTTAGCACCGTTCGGGTTATACGCTTAAGTACTAATTACACTAATGGATTAGGAATTGGGAAGGTCGAATTTAGAGGAAGTGAACCCGCATTTGCGTGGAGGGAGAGTGAAAAACCATCTAGGGAAAACGCCCCCCCCCCCCCCTAGTTCACCCGACCGAGATTCGAACCTCGATCTCCCCATCCTCGATGGTCTGGCTCAACACGACTGGCGCGTTAGCCAACTACGCCACCGAGGCGGGTTTCACACATATTCACTGTTCAAATGCAATAAACACTAAAATGAAGTTTAATTAATTGCTACATAGTATGGTTTTGCACTGAGTTGTTATCCTCATCATTGTCAGTGACTACACAAAGATGCCATAATTCATTGTACTCTATTTTCTGTGGCAGCTAGTTAAACTACTAAAATATGTTCATTTTTCAAAAGTTTTGTGAACATTTCTTCTTCTTTTGATCATCTGCTGACCTTGTTAGGTTAAAATAAAATTTTCCATGATAACTTTGTACAGTTTATTGATTTTTGATTATTTACTAGGCTGCTTAGCGAATCACAGTATCAATCATTTCAATAAGAATTGCTAGTTCATACACATAATTAATAAATCACATTACAATATTAGGCCTATTTTATTCAAAGTACTATTTTAAAAAGTATAATTCAATTGTTATGTGCTCTGCCTGTCATGGTAACGATACCAATGTTTATACATATCTGATTATTTAATATATTTTTTACATATACACATTTTCTCAAAATACTATTGTTTTAATAGTAAACATTTAGTCTAAATATTTTCAATGCAATTATTCAGCCTCATTATTATCATTTTTAACATTTGTGGAATATTTTCATCATTTAGTATACCTAATATAATTTATTCTAAAAATATAATTCACTCATTACTTTTCAATTTGAAAAACCACAAAAAGATTTCTCAACATGCCAAATTTAAAATTGGTTGTAAGTGATCCAGCAGACATCCTTAACCTCTGCAGCTCTTTGCACAGCAAAAGTGGTACACAAGTGCAGATCAAGATAAATAACTATTTGAAGGCTAAGACTGGTTCATTTGTTACATTCATGATCCCTCTACTGAAAGAAAGTGAGGAGGCAGTTGTTCAAGTGATAGGAGAGAGTGTGTTGGACCATGAGCTCAGGTTTCCTTTTATCGATGACTCGATTCAATTGGCCGTGAAGCGACGGCGATCTTTCAAGGGAACGACTAAAGATCTTTACACAGACCTTCAGAACATGCTGAAGACTGTGATAAACCCATTGCCAGATCGTTACCTCAATGTTCCTGTACCCCACCCTTCACAGGACATAATAGCCTTGCTGGTTTGTCTAGTAGACTATGATGAAATCGATAATGCAGAATACATGTGCACCAACCTTGTTCAGGACTGTTTCCGCTACTGTTTTGGTACAGTTATCAATTCCTTGGCTTTTGAGGAGGAAAAACGATTGAAACTTCAGTGTCAATCCTTGCTATTGGTTGCGAGGAGACTTTTCTCACACTTGGGGCACCTACCTGAACTTCTAAAAGAGATCATGGTAGAAGCTCGGCGACTCACAAATGCCGAACGATGTTCGTTGTTTTTACTAGATCCAGATCATCAAGAGCTGGTGGCGAAAGTGTTTGATGGTAAAGATGGCAAGGATGAAATTAGGATTCAAAAAGACCAAGGGATTGCAGGCCATGTAGTAGCATCAGGTAAACTATTGAACATCAGAGATGCCTATAAACATCCACTCTTCTTCAAGGGTATGGATGAGGTAACAGGGTTTAGGACAAGGAATATTCTCTGTTTCCCTATTCGTGACGAGGAAACTGTAATTGGTGTGGCTCAGTTGTGCAATAAAATTGTGGCTTTCATTTTGATGTGTTTGACTGAGGAAGTTGCAGAAGCTTTTAGTATTTACTGTGGTATTAGTATCATGCACAGTCTAGTTTACAAGAAAATACAAGATGCCCAGGCAAGGAGTAAGCTGTCCAATGAGTTGATGATGTACCACATGAAAGTTAACGATGATGATTTGAAGAAAGTTTTGTTTTGTGATAAAAGCCACAAACATCCACATTTTGAAGAACTTTGATTTTTCTCCTAGGGTCCTCCCAATAAAAGAAATTTCGTGTTATGCTTGCAAAATGTTTGAAGACCTGAATATGATCACTACATTTCATATAAAAAAACATACTCTTACAAGGTTCCTACTCTTTGCTAAAAAAAGTTACAGGGAAACTCCATATCACAATGGATGCATGCCTTCTCGGTAGCTCACTTTTCATATTTATTGTTGAAGAATCTTAAACTCATTGAACTTGGATATCTGACCTCTTTGGAAGGGTTGACGTTAATGGTCGCATGTATTTGTCACGATTTGGATCACCGAGGAACTACCAACAGCTTCCAAATGCAATCGGGAACTACTCTTGCTTCTTTATATAGTTCTGAAGGCTCTGTGATGGAGAGGCATCATTTGGCACAAGCCATCTGCATTTTAAACACCGAAGGCTGCAATATTTTTGATGGTCTCTCGCAGACCGACTACACACATTCACTGATTTGTGAAGGAAATGATTTTAGCAACAGATTTAGCACATCACTTTAAAATTTTTTCAGAACAACAAAAGTTGGTTGAGAACTACCAGAAGGATGATCCTAATCACAAAAGGCTATTTATTGCCCTCTTGATGACCTGTTGTGATCTCAGTGACCAAACTAAGAGTTGGAAGGTTACAAAGAACATTGCTCTCTTGATCTATAAAGAATTTTTTTCACAAGGAGATCTGGAAAAGTCAATGGGAAGTCGCCCTTTGGATATGATGGATCGAGATAAAGCCAACATTCCTCAGCTTCAAATACAGTTTTTGTCTGATATTATCATCCCATTGTTTGATACTATGAAAGGGATATTTCCTGAGTCAGCTTGTCTGGTGGAGGCAGCAAGATTCAACCGAGATTGCTGGAGTAGAGCTGTAGATCTTTTTGCAGACAGTTGGCCTGAAGAGCTTTCTTCTCTGGAGATTCTAACTGACCCAGAGCTCGAAAGGCAGGTTTTACTTTCTGTTGTAAGATCATGAAACTCATTCAACATTACATATACCCTTTGACTCCCAGCTTGATTGTTATAAGCGAATTTGTGCCATAGAAACATATTTTTACTTTAAGATTATTTTTTACTAACTATTTTTATAAAAACAGTAACATGTTTAAATGAATAAAAAAGGTACAGTAGCCTAAATATTTTGATGGCCAATTTAAAAATTTTAATACCATAACAAGAAACACATTTAAAAAAAAATCAATTTTCACCTTTGTCAGTTAAATACTTGATGTACCAAATATCACCTTTAATTTGATTTTCAAAAGTTTTAGAATGATTACACATATTTGATAAAATCAGTTATGGCAGTTAGAAGAATTCCTATTAATCAGGAATTGATTTGTATTAATGTTAGGTTATTTGGTAAATGTTTTCGTACTCCACGCTTTGTGTAACTCTTTGTATTTTGCTGAAATTTTAAAATATTTTGATCTCTTTGTGTTTTTATTATATTTGTATAAATATCTACCATATTTGTAAAGTTATTTAACTTTATACGAATTTTAAATTATTGTACAATACTAGCAAACAAATAATTTTCAATAATTTTTTATGCACAGCAAAAATTAATTTTAACTTGCAACTAGTGAACTTTATTTATAACTATTATTAATATGGTTTCACATATAAGTGTTTTCTCTAATTATAATGTTTCACACATCTAGAAAGTTGGTAAAATGTTTCCTTATCGGAATACATCTAATGAAATGAAACACCAATATACTGATAATAAGATGTTTGGGATACCAAACTTTGGGGACAGATTTGGGAAATTAGATGTTTCTGAAACTCGGGTGGGAAAAAATGATTTTATTGGGATTTTTTGGAGAAAATTTAAATAAAATCTTACAAATAATGATTATCTATCAATGTGATACTTGTATTTAGTGCACATTAACAATATTATTAATTTACTGAAGTTAAATTAACATAACATTTTTTGGTATTGTTATGGACAAGATTGTGGGCTCACTTTGATTCACCTATTCAGATTAGCTTGTAATGGAGGCGCTAGCATACATTGGTATGCATTTCAAGTATGACATGATTTGACTTCTTATCTGATCTGAGGACACAGGGACTATGAAAAGCGATGTCATTTCCGAGGGTGGTCGAAAACCCGTGGAGGAGGGGGTGAATAGCGCACTCGGGGTGGAATTTTGTTTTCACTATAACTTACACAAAACACAATTTTGTTTGACTTACAAGAGCAAGAACTTTCAAACATAAATTTTGACATTGCATGGGAACAGCCGTATAGACAAACCCCAACAAATCAAGGGTTCCCCCCCCCCCGAGTAAAAATTACGTTACTTCTCCATTTAACAATGTTACGTAAAACCATTTGTTTCACTTGGTTTGACAAATGGATTATCATTTTTAAAAAGGAATATGATAATCACTATTTGTCCATGTCACCACTGGGATATGAGCTCAAATCACAGTAATCTAACAGTGCCTCATCCATTGAAGATTTACTGTGGTAAACCAAGGCACCATTTGTTTGTTGTTTGATTATTACTGGATATCCCTGTACAGCCATCAATAAGGGGACGGCCAGACTGGGCGAGAACACATTGGTTTTAACGAGAGTGGCCAGACTGGAGCGACTGAGTACGCAACTTGAAAGATAGAACTGGTTCTATTTTTCAAGTGCGTGCGCAATGAATCAATCCTGATAGTAGTGAACTCATCTGATTGAAGTAGAATTTTTTGGCAATCAATTTAAAGTTAAAACACTATATCTTTTGTCCAATTTGATAATTACATCAAGAAAGTTCGTAGCCCTGTATATACAGTATTGCTATTTTACTTGATTTTCTTCTTCTTTAGATTTACTTTAATTATAAAAGTCAACTGTAAAACAAAGTCCATAATTATAACCCTACCTAATACAAACCATTACAGTTTTGTTTCATTCTTGATATATGAATTGAACATAGTGAAAACAAAATTCCACCCCAAGCACACTATTACATCCCTCCACCACGGGTTGTTCGAGCACTCTCGAAATTGACATCACTTTTCATAGTCACCTGGGTCCCCAGAACATGGATCAGAAGTCAAATTCTGTCATACTTTAAATGCATACTCAATGTAAGCCAGCGCCTGGGCTACTGAACATCTTGATGATTTATTGTTTAAGTAGGCCTAGTTATTAAAATTATTACCTTACATAAAAATCTTACACAATAATTATTAGACAAAATATTATTCAGACCTTAGGTTTCATTAGGAAAAACCTAACAATTTAAAAATAGATTAATATAGAAATTTTTTGTGCATTTTATTTTTTTTAAAAAATTCCACAAGCATACAGAATTTAAATTTATTGTTCAGACCTAAATTACAACACCTAATCAGAGTTTTTGTCTCTCTTCCTGACCCAATTGGATCAAATTGCCCAAAGCTTCTAACATTACCATCAAATTATTTAATTATATTTTTATTTGAATGAATAATGGAAGGCTAAGTTTAGATAAAATTATAAATCTAAAAAATAAATACAAGGCTAAAGTGGACAGATTATTTGAAAAAATAATATATATATCCCGTCTTGTTCCTGCGGGAAATTGATATTTCCCACCTAAAAATTTCCTAAAGTCAAAATGTAATTCCTGCACAGGCCTACTGATAACCAATTTTGAGCGTAGTAACTCATTAAACTAACTCCAATTAAAAGGGCAAGCCTATTTTAGTGGTACAATACGGCATATTATCTTTATTAGAAATATTGGTGGAATTCATCAAATGATTGATTGTTAAATTTGAAAAGATTTTGTTGTCATATTATTAACATTCAGTGCTCAAAATAGACCATCACTATGTTTTGGTGTCTTAGAGCCCTGTGTTAGTAGTCTCTACATTGATAACCTTTAAAATCAAATCCCTGGCTCAGAAAATTATTTATTTTAATTTTTCAAAGACTCTTACAGATGCCATTAGTAGTCGTTAGAGAAGCATTCCCACTAAACGGTTGAGCTTGCATGCAACCAGTGTTTGTTCTGTCAAATAAGATCCACCCACAACTATACTATAGAATTACTAGTATGTTTGAATCTCCACTTGACCCACCTTACATCTTTGAATTTATAATACAATATGATTTTATTGGAAATACACTTAATGTGTTTGCCATATTAACAACTCAATACAAGTTCACTCCATTGTGCCAATATGGAATAAAAATTATATTAATAAACTCATTTTTACCATGCTTTTTTGCTCGATTAAAGATGCAGATTCGCCAGCTAAATTCCCGACTAGCACTTTGTTTTATTAATTTTTTTTGTAAAGTTATTAACATGAGAGGCTTCCGGGTTTGGTTCCTTAGTTCAAATGTAATTTTTCAAAATATATCTGACAAATACAAGTGGTATATTTATTGATTTCAAATATTCTAGGGCCTTATTCCAATCGAATAGGAGTGTGTGAAGGCCACTTTTTAAATGTGAAGCGTAGTCGAAGCGAATCTTGAAACTTGTGAAGAAAAGTTGAAGTCGAAGCTACCTAGGAGATTTTCGTTGTTGTCACCTAATGCTACTTTTAATTTTTAAATTAATTATTTTTCTAGATCTTGTCTGTAACAAGGGCCAGGAAAATGTCCTTATTTGTTACCTAAGGACTATATTAATAATTAATGTACACATGCTTACTGATTAGCTTAGTAACTTATCAATTAAATTTTAATTTTTAATTACATCATGGAGTTTATAATATTATTTTGCAAACTTTACATATGCATGTATTTTTATCTGCATTTTTCTGATAATAATTATAAATTAAATTCTGTTTTCGTTTCCTACTTTCCGTATCAGCCATTTTGAATAGTAAAGGAAAATGTGAAGAAGCTATAAAAAACTTTTGTGTCAAAATACACTTGTATATTTTTGTCACAGATAATTCCAAAGATAGAGAATATTAAGGACCAAACATTAGACGCAAGCTGCGATGATAGCACAACTAATTGGCTTTCTCTGCTTCATACCAGTGACCATGGTGTTATTTCTTTATAGTTATTTTTATTTTTTACAAAATTATATTGACAATAGTGAATATAATATATTAACATTTACTCACTCGTTTTTGATCCATGCTTACGTTGTGCTAGTTAAATTACTAGTCATGGTTAAAATTCAGTTTATTAATGGTTTTAAAATTATCAATTATTGAAAAAGTAATATTTAGTAAGATAAAATTAAATTGTTTGATAATTTATCGAAGTTTTATCCTTCCTTCAAAATTTTTCGAATATGCAAAGGTTATTGTAGATGTCGAAGTCGAAGGAGATTTGACCTTCGACTTCGAAGCTTCGCACACCATTACAATTGAATAAACATTGACAAAGGTTCATATAAACATGGGTTTAAAAACACTTAGTTTTAGAGTTATTAAAGTTTTTCCTCAAATATTGATTATTTATGGGTATATCCATTGAATGGCTTGTTTTATTGCCAGATTTTAACCCATTGGATTTTTTTTTATCACTGGGGACATTTAAAGTCTATTGTATACACAACTCATGTGCCTATCTTGACGTTTTAAGAGATCGGATCAGAGAGCATATAGTAAATTGATGTGAGCAAATATTTAACACCTTAGGTGTACTCACCAGGGTTCATAGAACACATGCTCAGAGGGTGCATCAAAGTAGGACGACACCATTTTGAACCATTTTCATAACTAAATATGCTGTCTTGTGTTTTTGTTTGTTTTTATCCAGTATTTCTTTTTTAGTTTTATTGCTTCTTCTGTTGGATATCTGATTAATTTAACAAATAAAATTTTTCCTAGCTCAGAAATTAACCTTTTCTAAAGTCATGTTTATATGAATGTTTCTTAATATTGAATATCTGTCATTATCATAGCAGCATTAGATAAGAAACTTTTTAATTGAAGAGGAAAAGTTATCAGTAAATTCCAGCACATTCTTGACAAATATTCAAGAACTGTTGATGTCATCATGTGAAGAAAATTAAACTCTTAAGTTTCTACTGGAGAATTATTCATTTTATTTTGACCAAAAAAATGATAAAAAAAACTGCAAAAATACTTCCCTTAACTCACCTTTACTCATGCACTCCTAATACTTAAAAAAAATATTTTTATACCCATTTTTGTGGCTGCAGCAAAAAGTTAGTCTACCTTTGTCTTGAGGTCAATGGCTTACATAACTTGAACTCTCCTTTAGAGCTTTTCCTGTTGCATTTTTTTCCTCACACTGTTTATTGGAGTCGTTTACAAAACCTCTTTTTTAAGTGTACTGTGTTCATGATTGTTGACTTTCACTTGTTGGTATAGCTACTGTAGCATGTAATTCAAATAGTTTGTGTCATGAGCTGCGTTAGTTACTTGGTTTGAATAGATAGGCCTCTGTCAAAGAAAGAAAAATATATTTTGTTGGTTTCTTAAAATTGGTAGAGAAGGATTTACTAATGAATCTGGTGTTTCATTACCACTGGAAAAGTTTTATGTTAAACAGATTTTCTATGCCCCCCTCCCTTTTTTTTTTTACCATTTTGATTTGTATTAGAAATTATCAATTTTTTAAAATTTCTTCCTTCTATACATTCTACTCTATACTATAGTTTGGTTTCATTCTTTGCTCATCCTTTGTATTTGGTATTTCTATTTTTTAAATTGTATTCATTTCCTAGTTTGGTTGTACACTTAAGGAATAGTTTAGTGGCAATTAGTAAATTATTATAGTTCCTTTTAAGCTAAAGACTTTGTGACAAGGAGGGAATGAATCCAATTTCATAACGATAAGCTTTTTCTTCTGCCAGGAATCAGATCTCAGGCCCTAATACCTGTAGAAAGATGTGCTACCAAATTGAGTCAATTTCTCGGACTCCCAAGTTTTTTATCACCGCGTCTTATTACTTGTTTAGGTTGTATGCATATGTACTTATTATGCTACTGAATTAACAATGAGGAAGGTTGTATTTAGAGAAAGTGTACGCACATTTGTGCGGAGAGAGAGTGGAAAACAATTTTGGAAAAACCACCCTAGAAAACTTGACCGGGATTCAAACCCCGATTTCCTTGTTATTGGCTGTCTAGTTTAACATGATAATGACATCTTAGACCATGCGGCCACCGAATTAGGTACCAAGTTTTCACCCACATAAATGTATCGAATCTAAAAATAGTGTAACTGAAATTAACTCAACATTTAGGCCATAATTAATTATTCATCATGCGATTAAATCAATATGTTCAAAATATCATTTAATTCACGACTTTATGAGTTCATAAAATTGTAATCTGTCCACTTAATATGTAAGGTATTCATCAATTCATTAAGCATGGTCCACTTCAGTGGTCGAATGATGTAACATGTTACTCTCAAAATAGACTGGACTGCTGATAACGGGGAGTTTAGGGTTTGAAACCCAGTTGAGTGTACTGAGGGTGGTTTTTCTTAAATGTTTTCCCCACTCTTCCATGCAAATATGGGTACATTTATTCCGAACTATACCTTCTCTATTCATAACTTATTGGTATAACTATGCAAATAACCCGAACGGGTCGTAAGATTTGGCTCACATTAAGCATGCACTTTACTTGCCAGACATTTAATTGATTTATTAAAATTAAAATTTACTCATTAGACATGCAATTCATTAATGTAAGTATTTAAGAGCTAATATTGTAAAAATCTCACAGTACTTGCATGGTGATATTGGATTTGTTGATTTTACACACTCAGCTAATAGAGTATAAACTACAGGGTGTGAGCCCACAAGTGAGCTATACCGACCGAGTGGCTATCGCTGTTGGCGTTGATAGTGCCAACCTTTATGAGAGTGTTCTACAGTCAGCACAGTGAGCCCTTTGACAGTTAATTTTAGTTTTCTTAACTGAAGCTGCTATTTCTTTATTCAAGTATCTCCTCGTTTGTCCTCATGAGGTTTAGTTTGAACCCAATCCAGACCCACTGATACACAGATAAATTTTGGAAGCGCTGGGGATCGAACCCGGGACCTCTGGTTCTCTAGCTAGTAACTTCGACTACTAGATCACAGAGGTGGTCATTAGAGTAAAAACCTATTGAAAAATGAATGAGGCAATTAGCAACAAACACACCAGTGACTTTATTAAAGAATTTTAGGCCCATCTGTAAAGAGTGTTCTAGATTTAAAGTTTGATTCACACGCACACCGAAAAATATAAAGCAGAATCTGCACAGTAATTCACACGCCTTAAGTTGACCCATGATGCATTGCAACACTTTAAAACAGCTAATTATCAACACATTTAATTTTCTAGTGGATAAACATATAATTTAGATCATTGTCCAAATGGTTGCTTACAAATTATAACGCTGTGTCATGGCACAATCCAATACATCAATAAACACGCTTTATATTAACGAGTTATTTCCTGACAAAGGCCAACGAAGCTGTCTGCTAGCTTATGGCTGTAGAGCGCATGTGTTGACAAATGCGCATGTGCACTAATTTGAGATGGTTCTGAGATTTGATTGGTTCTCCTGTGCCTAACATCTCGAGCAGAGCAGACAAAGTAGAGAATAGTTGAACTTCAACAGAACAGCTCGCGCCAATTAAGCGGAAATCTTGTGATTGTCTTAAGAGTGCATCACATGACCACGTTTCTCTTCTGCGCTAGTTTTTCGGTGAACGTGTGAATCCACAGTTACTGAAATGTAGTTTACAAGTCAAAAATATTATGTTCTTCACAACATATGAGATTTATTTTGCTCCAGGCCTACTAAATAAAAAATAAATGGTTTAAAGGACTGTATCTTGATAGTTATAAAAGACACTATGAGTCTACTTACAAAATTAAATATTTTTTTAATACCTTTGTTTTGAAACTATATTTTGGTTGTGTAAGTTTTACTGGCTCATTCTGGCAGTATTTCAAAACCATTTCAATGTTACATCCTTTAAATTGAAAAATGACACCTGGACACAGTAATCAAACCCTGGATCTAGGGAGGGCTTGGTATGCCAATGCTGATTTATTCAGGAGTCGTCTCGTGCTCAGGGTCACTCTTCACTCATATTTTGAGGCAGAGAATATGGTATTTAGATGCGGCTATAACAGTAGTTAACAAATACAATAGCTTTGTTATTTAATACGGTACATCTTTTCAATGTTCCTCTATCACTCTAGAAACACAATTTATAATATTTGCAAACTATTTACTTTTTAAAAATGGATAGAGTATTTACTATTTCATTGAACTATTTTTAGGTCCTAAAAATCTTCTACACTCTGTTAATTACTGATACAGATTACTCTATGTCCTTATCTAATAAGATAAACCAGGAATGTCCAACCGTGCCCCAGCTGAAGACCGCATAAGTTCCTGGGGAATTGTCTGGTGGCAATACATGATTGAAATTTATACGACCTAGTGCCCAAATATGTTAAATATAAAAGCCTAATTAGTTGTTTATTTCTGAAATTTGAAGTATTTCAATTTGATCTGGAGCGATGCACAGGACGAATTTGGGGGTCACAAGCATCCTGTGGGCCATTGGGTTGGACATGCCTGAGCTATACCTTAGCGGAATAATAAAAGGGAAAGCTTGCTACCTAACAGGGTATATGAAGGGTATACTCTCACTTATAAATAGTGGCCTATCACTAGTCTAGGGACAGACTAAAATAAATCCCAACAGGGTGCCTCTAGTGGAATTGCAATAGGAAGCTAGATTACAAATATTTTATATTTTGTTATTGACAAAATGTAAATGTAAAATTTTAAGAGCATTGATACAATTTGTCAAAAACTAATGAAAGTAGATATAAAATATTAAACAAAGAGGAAGGCCCAATAGTTAAATGACTATCAACAATGGATATTGATAAAATAAACAAAGGTATACCAGGTAATTAAGTGAAAATTTAGTCATAAAAACCCACACAGACAAATAGAAAAATGTGGGAAGAATTCAATGCACAAATGTGACATATTTAGCCTTTTTTCTATGGAAGCCAGAAGAAAGGAAGATTCCATGTTTGTTAATTGAATTCTTCAATATTTCTTCCTTTTTTCCTATTTGCTTTCTTAACTTCATTTTCTATTAATTAGTTAAGCTTTCATTATTTTTTATCAATGTCCAATATTGTATAATGAAAGCTATAGTAATTTTTATAACTATCGCAATTTCATTTTTAGAATTTTCCACCACCATTGAGCTCTTCACCCCTTTAGATAGGCAAATTCACTCATGGTATATCTAGTCCTTAATCTCCCTATTCTTGGATTAAGGCTTGTGTTCTACCAATAGATAAATTATTTGACAGAGCTTACTGAAACATTTGTTTATTATTAATTTTTGCTTTTGACCAGGAATAAGATTGTTGTGTGGGAGATTCATATTACAATGTCATTTCTTAAAATTGGCTTTCTTATGCAAAGCAGGCAGGGTATAAGTGTGGTACCAGTTACTTTTTCTGATCCCACTTTTTAGAAAATTAACCAACACTAAATTAAGTGAAATAACATCTCTGATTTCAGATATAGAGTTTAATTTTCTTAGGAAGAATTGCCAAAATGAGGAATATATTCCCACCTTAACATTTTGAATGATAAACTTTACTATTAACTTCTTCTGAATGCTTAAATAATTTGATACACAAAGACAACATTCTCAATCCAGTCACATTAAATCTAGGTCACAAATGTTTGTTCATATTCTAAACAATGCCACACTTAGTAATAATATTTTGTTTCCTAGTACCTTTAGGTATTTTTAGAAGTCATATGGAAAACTATTTCACATTACTGCAAATTACTGTTTGCGTTCACATTATAACATTTTTTTTTTAGCTAGAAAAGCTTCTAGATCTACTTTCAAGAATTAATACACCAAGTCATGTTATTTGCAGCTGTCACTTTTGATAGATATTATCAATACCTATAAAATAACACTAAACATATGGTAAAATGTTATCAATGTTGGCCGAAAAGAAATATGTTTGAATTTTCTCTACTCTTATCAATGTAGACCACAATTTTTTTTTTTTTTGCATTTTCTAAATGACCCTTTCTAAGAAAATTCTATTAAAAAAAAAGAATGTTATGTTCATTTCGATGACAATGACATTGTTACAGGTTGAATCATTTGTAATCGACCAAGCCGAGTCAGACGAAGAAGGGCGACTAGAATCCTCCAAGTTCCTGCTTTCCCCAGAGGACGCAGAACATTCGGTGGATCCAGAGACCCAGGCCAGACTCGAAGCGTTGCTCGAAGCAGCAGGTCAGTGATATTGGCGCTTTCATTATCCTTCTCAGGTTTACATCATTAATTTAGAGTGGTAACCCCACCCCCCCAGTTGAAAATATTTAATTTAGATGGTAATAATTTCGATTTCCTTTATTATAGTGCTGGCCAACAGTCGTAAGACCTATAACAGGCCAACACTGAAAAGTACACCAGTACCTTACAAATATATAATAATTACACGAGAAAATAAGAAAAACAATAATAGCTAAATAATAATAATAATAATAATAATAATAATAATAATACTTAGCACCACGTCTTACTACCCATTCGGATTATATGCTTAGGTACTAATTACGCTAATGGGTTAGGAATTGAGTAGGTTTATTACGCTAATGGGTTAGAAATTGAGTAGGTTTATTACGCTAATGGGTTAGGAATTGAGTAGGTTTAATGTAGAAGAAGTGAACTTGCATTTGCATGGAGGTAGAGGAAAAAAACATTTAGGACCCCCCCCCCCCCCCCCCCCCCCCCCCACGTTTACCAGAGTGAGATTCGAACCTTGACCTCCCTGTCCTTGGCAGTATAGCGTAACACGAAACTAGCGTGTTAGCTAACTACGGCACCAAGGTGGGTAATTTAGATAATAATAATATTTTGTACAATCTCCCCCTCATTGGCGGTCCAGTTTATTTTAGGGGTGGTGCCTAAGATCTTTAGACGACCGAAGCAGGTATGAGGAGATTCAAATCTCAAGGAAAGCACGAGCATTTTTCTGGAATAATAGTAGTTAATCATTTCATGGTAAAACAACCAAAAACTCCTTACCTTATTCTACCAATGAATGTACACCAACTTTGTTGTTGCGGCTGTTAATGTACATTTCACAACTACTTATTTATTTATCAAATAACTATTTCAGTTTGATGTTGAAAAAATACTTAGAATCGATAGGGACATTTACTTCTGATGACTGGGGAAATGGTGGTTCAAATCCTGGTTGGGTCTACTTAGTTTTTTTTTTAAATGTTTTCCCCAGTCTCCTTACATGCAAATGTATTTAAATTACCTCTTAAATGCTTTCTTGCATATCCCTACCCCATTAAATTATTCATATATATATATATATATATATATATCCTGAACAGGTAATAAGATGCAGTGCTAGAAATAAAAAATAGTGAAAATACTTTAATACAAAAAATATGTGACCTGTCAAAAAAATAAAAGCTTTTGGTTGTTTATATATCCATTGATTTATTATTTATGCTAATTAATAAAATAAATATTGTTTTCCTGGGAATTGTACATCGTGCTTTTTTATTCATTGAACAAACGCTAAGTGTTACTAACATTGGAGGCTTTATTCATTACTACACTGAGAATAAATATTTAGATTAAGTCAAGGTATTTTATATAATTGAATCAGTGCACGCAGAAAGGCACCGAGTCATTATTTACTTTTTTTAGATTTTTATGCCAACCACAATTTTGGTGGTGTTACATTGATTGGTGATGAAAGGAACTAAGTCACGGTATTCCTTGATAATTGTGATGATCTCTTACACGGTAGTCTATAAGCTATATTTGTCCAACTAGCAACACACGCAGCATCCTGCAAAGTGGTCCCACTGAGGGGTGTATATATATCATTGTGTGCAGGTATTGGTAAGCTCTCGACAGCAGACGGGAAGCACTTGGCCGACCCAGAAGTCCTGAGGCGTCTGACTTCAAGTGTTTCGTGTGCTCTAGACGAGGCTGCTGCTGCCCTCACTCGTATGAGGAGTGACAACCCACGGCCACAGCCGGAAACAAGGTAGGGGTGGCAAAATGCATGAAAGGCACAAATAATATAAAACAATGCGCTAGATTGGTACAAAATTACAAATTCAGGTTAAACTTTCTTGAGTGGTGCTAAAATCGGTAACAACTAAAATTTGAATTTTATTGCAAATTTTGGATTGCCTTTTATGTATAGCTTAAGGCCAGTTCTCACCTATCATTTTAAATGAATCATTTTCAATGATTAATTTTTCATGAAAATGAAAATAATTCATTCACATGTTTCATTGATCATGATGATCATGATGTGACTGACCAACTAGCGTTACATTTCTAGAAATTGTCTATAATAATCCAAAAATTGGTCACTTTGTTTGTTGCGCCACTTAAACACCATTTTTGTGAAAACCTACAACACACTGTCTCTAAGTGCCACAAATTTCGTTAAAGGCTGTCTGGTTCGTCAACGGGAGTCGAAACTTAACAATTGAGGATTAAATCCAATAAAAGGTTGCAAGTGGTCCCAGTGTAGCGTTAAGTTAAAATAAATCTTTACATTCAAAGAAAAATTAATTCATTAATTCTTGTTCATTTTGTTTTAATTTTTGAATAATCATTAAAAAATGAACAAAAGTTGCATTCCTTTTCACTTTTAATGAAAGCTTTTGATAATGGTTCTGTCTAATGAAATGAATGTTCTGACATTAATTTGGTATTCATTTTCAATGATTACTTGAAAATGACACGTGAGAACTTGCCTTTACTCTAATAATAATCATCACCACAACCATCACTATCACTATCACCATCACCACCATCACCATCATCATTATCATCATCATCATCATCATGATGATGAAATGTTTCCAGCCTCTGCCTAGATAAGTTTAGTAAAATGCCTCCATCTCCCTCTGTCCTTCCACCATTCTTCCTCCTTTGCTTTCATCCCTTCGCCTCCTTTCACTTGTTTATGGCACCTACCATCTTTTCCTTGATCTCGCTTGCTATATTTTCTCTTCAAACTTTAATTCCATCATTCTCTCACTAATATATAATAGCTAGTGTCCTATTTCTTTATATAAACATCATCAACAACTGGTGTTTTCATATAAGCTGAGGAAAACCTGTGATGGGTTTTATTATCGGTGATCAAATAGAATTAAATTTAAGCCTACTTTCTTAAAAATGGGCTGGAAGGCAAAGTAAGTTCTTTCAATTTTTATAAACAAAATATTTTTGGCTAAAATAAAAATGCTTTAGAATATTATTCTACGGTAATGTTTAGTTGTCCATATAGCTATCTTACCAGTTCTTAAGCATAGATGAGCATGAACATAGATTTATCTTCTTTACTAAAAAGTTTCTGATCAAAAGTCACTATGCTCATGACAGAACTGTTGAGATTACGTCATGTAGAAAATTAAACTAAACCCATCTACTGAAGGAAATTTTTTATCTATTTTAGTCATAAAGTGTTTTGTTATAAACATTGGAACAAAAAAAGTCACATCAACTTGCGTTCGTTTCCACCCCACCATAAAATCACTTAATAGTTTGAATAAAAGGCATAATATTTGTAGCCACCTAAACAACTAAAAATTTCACTCACCCTTTCACAACCATTAATAACTTTTAGTAAATGTAGATGTAAAACAGTTTTTCAGAACAGCTAAAGAGCAAACCTGTACAACATGCAGTCTCCTTTGTTACTTTCGTTATGATCATAGAGTTGGGTTGAAGCCACTATTTTATGAATCCGAATCTCCACTTTACATTTGAATCTCGAATCCGAACCGTGGAAAAAATTATGAACATAAGAAGCAAGAGAAATACACCATAATAATATAAAACAAAACTGATAATTAAATGGTAACATTCTTTCTTATAATGTATTCATTATATAACATTCATTTAAGTGTTAGATTACTAGTCTGGGGCCTGGTTGTTAAGTTTAGCATATATACTTATTATATTGGCTCTGAACCACCAAAAAGCAGTATATAAAAACTCCATGGCATTAGCCTACAAACAATCCATACTGACAGAGTGGCCTCCGCCGATAGCGATGATAGTGCTAACATTTGTGGATAGAGGGTGTCACGTTGTCAGCATAGTGAACCTTACGGCCATTAATCTCAGTTTTTTAGACAGAAGCCGCTACCTATTTATCCAAGTAGTTTCTCATTTGTCCTCACGAGGCTGAATTTGACCACATTCCAGACCCACTGCTTTACAGAAAAATTCTGGAAGCTCTGGGGATTGAACCTGGGACTTCTAGATTGGTAGCCAGGAGCTTGGCTCACTAAATCATGAAGATGGTCCAATAAACACTATAAGAGAACAAATTTCATTTGATTAAAAAAAAACTAAGGATTTGGGTCCTGATATATAGAATCTCTAATATCCTTAAGGATTTGAGGGTCCCATCCCTAATCCTAAATCACTGCCCATTATGAGCTCACATAATTAATTGTAATTCTTATTTATTTTTAATGGCCAGATTTGAACAAAATTACAGCCTCCTGTCTTAGTATTGGACATAATGCAGCGGTAGTAAGTTAACTAATGTAGTGATTTTATACAGTTTTTAATCAAATCTTCTTAGCTGTATTTAGATGGGGTGGAAGGTTACGCAAGAAAAGACCAGTATTTTTGCAATTTTTATAGAAAACAATTTTTTTGGCCAAAAAAAATGCTTCAGTAGTAGTAACATTAAGCTTAAATTTCTCTACTTGGTGATATCAACACTTATGTCACGAGCATAGAACAGTTAGACGACAAACTTTTTAAATAAGGAGAGAAAGTTGTCATTCCAGGACACCCTTGACAGATTTTTAAGAACTGTTATCACCATGTGAAGAAAATTAAAGTCAATGTTTATACTACTGGACCAATATTTGATTTATTTCCACCAAAAATGAATTTAATATTCAAAGTTTGCCTTAAAATTCTGTTGGTATGAACCCACATATTTGCTTGAAAAAATAATTAAGCTTTGCAACTCTGAATATATTTTCAATATCTTACTCTAAATTATCATTCAGGATTTAAGAATGAATAATGTACTAACTCTAGTAACTATTTCATTATATTGTCATGTGTTTCGACCAGTGACTTTCAAAATGGGGAATTTGCTTGGTCAGAGAAAAGTCAACGAATTTTATACTAGGCCTGGATATAAACAAATCCACTTCTCTCTTTCTTCTTACATTTTTACACTTCCCACTTTTTCACAGTTTTCACAGTTGCACATTGTTTTGAATATTCGGAAATATTAATTTTTTCATATGAAGATACATTTAGAAAAAGTAATAGTTCTGAAAATTCAAAACAATGTGCTACTGTGGAAGTTTTGAAGAGTTGGTAAGTGTAAAAGTGTTTGAAAAAATGTAAAGAGAAGTGTGTTTTTCTATCCAGTCCTAACCTATCATTTAAGGTAGACTTCCTTCACTATCACCCGCCTCGGTGGCGTAGTTGGCTAACGCGCTAGTCGTGTTGAGCTCGACCGCCGAGGACGGGGAGATCGAGGTTCGAATCTCGGTCGGGTGAACTGGGGGTGGTTTTTCCTAAATGGTTTTCCACTCTCCCTCCACGCAAATGCGGGTTCACTTCCTCTAAATTCAACCCTCCCAATTCCTAATCCATTAGAGTAATTAGTACTTAAGCGTATAACCCGAACGGGTAGTAAGACGCGGTGCTAAATATTATTATTATTATTATTATTCCTTCACTATCAATTACCTTACATTATTGTGCAGTGTTTCTACACTATCTTATTGTACATTTTCAAGCCAACATGCAGTTATTCATTTGATTACTTTTTTTATAATTGTTAGTGTAATTTTAATGTCCTTAAAGACATGAGTGTTGAAACCATCTTAATTATTTTTTCTATTAGGCCTTATATATATATTTTTTGGAATGTTCTTATTTTTAAATTGTTTTTTTTCAATGTTATTTCTTATTTTAACCCTTTGAGTGCCAACGTCGCTCAGAGCAATGCGCGAAATATTTGCTAAAATTGCCAGCGTCGCTCACAATAATCGCATGTTTTCGAGCTCTTAGTTCATTATTAAGTCAACAGATTGGGTAGATTTTATTTCCACTGCATTCTTGTATGTTCAAGCTTCTTTTATTTGTCTTTGCACTTAGAGTTTCGATGTATCCAACATGAAAATTATTTTATAACTTTTTTACTTTGAGTTTTATCTTTGGCCTTGTTTGTAAACATGGTTACTAAGAGGAAAGCTGTGATTCAATACCACCCCTATGACACTACTTAAAACCTATTGTAAAAGTTGATCAGACTTTGAAGCTTTTTAGTTGCACTATTTGCCACTATATGAGAAAGCGTTGGGATCGGTGGGGATAGTTGTGACGTTTTATAACAACAGCTGTTCAGATTTATAAGATTTTATTTCTGCACAATAGCTTCATAAGTCAAAAATAAAAATAAACGTAAGTTTCCAGATTATTTTAAAACTGACTTGTCAACGTCTATACGCCCTCAAGTTTATAGAGATGATTGTGAGAAAAAAAAACAAGAATAATTTCTGGTCAAAAGAATTTTAGAAAAAAAAAATCTAATGATAGATTTTGTGAAAAACATTTTTGGGCAAAAGATAGATATTCTATGAGAGTGGATTGTAGCAGATAGTGATGAAAAAATTTTGCAAAAGGAAAGTGTGCGATTGCTTTTTTATAATTCAAGATTAGTTTTTCTTTTAATTATTTCTACATTGGTTGATCAATGTTTGCAATAAAAAAACATTCTGCTAGATCTCAGTTACCATCACTCCAATGTCGTTGGCTACCTGTATGTTTATTTATAATTATTATAACAGTTATTTTTCTACTGCCTTAACTTCAAATATTATTTATATACCAAAGTAAAAAGTTTATTTTTTAATTTGGGATGGTGCTCTAGAACTGATACAAGTAAAACACTAAACAAATCACAGCAAATCACTAAGAAATTTCTATTGCCATTTATACTTGCAAGTAAACGGCAAATCAAATGATACCATGATCATATCTAGGCCTATTTAATATGTTTTGATTTTGTAATATTCAAACATCTCACTAGAATCAAAATCCAGACGAAGGATATTTATTTGCATGTGAAAGTTTAGAAAGATTAAGTAAGAAGTGGGCGATGCTCAAAAACTTACCCATAAATATTTCACTTAGTTTGATTAATTATTAATTTTTTTTATTGATTTTGGTATCAATACACTCAAAAAGATATGGAGAATCGATAGAAACTAAAAATTATATTATTTGCATTCGAAAGTATTTGACAATGTCACATTAAAAAAGTAACACTATTTGTTTAGTTTTTTTTAAGGGCACTTCCCACAAAATTATTAAATTATTCATAGAAGACTGAAACTGCTCACATCCTGACGTCTTAAACTCTCTTAATATGACTGTATTAAAGTTTGATAGTAACAATCAATATGTTGCTGCAAGTAATATTACTACAGTAATTTAATTAAATAATATTTAGGGATGATAAGTACTATCAATAATTCTCTTGGCACTTAAGTCAAATATAGTATTTGAAAAATGTCTACTTGAAGACGGGAAACAAACCTGGGACCATTATAAAGACAGAAGTACCAAAGTACTATGTTTAAATCTCATTTTTTCAATAATAAAACGACATTGAAACTTTATAGACTGCGGGAACGAAATGAGTAAAAGTGGGAGGTGAGTGATATTGATTTGCCTCGGTATTGAGCCTTTTGCAAGAACGTACCTTCTAAGATAGCTAATTAACACCACTCACACTTTAGAATGTGAATTAATATTTTTTAAATGTACTCAAAATTCACAATTCTCATTCACTCTTCACATTTGCTTATTTCATTCTTGCATTCTGCCTTATCCTTTTATTGAAGGAAAGATTATAATTTTCGTATTCAGACAAATTACCCTAAATGCTACTCATCAGAATTAAATAAAAAATCCCCTCAGATGCTATGAGCTAGATGGTAATATTGATTGATGCCTTAGTCTCTTCATACATCAATATATTTTTTAAATAATAATTTATAGCCATGTTTATATGATTAAATTTTACCAAACAAATCATTACCATGTGATTTATAATACAATATTTCTAATTTAAATTATCTTAAATCGATGAGCAAATGATTAATTGTAATTTGTATGTTATCATTTGATGTGGAATATTCTTTTTATTCACTAGTTATCACATTCGGGATAAAATAATTACTGTCCAACAGTAAAATGTAAACTTGGAGGCTCAAACTTCTCTTCAAAATTTAAATTGCGCGTGCGCTATTCCGCAACGACACTAACACCATTTGGCTTCAATGTCTGATCACTGAAACTCAATAGTAACCAAACCAAACCAAACCATGAATAGTATTCAAAGGGTTAAAAACCGATATTTCCATTTAACTTTTTTTCTAAAATTTATATTTATAAAAATGAGTGTCATTCATATTTTAAGAACATGTGTTTTAATATAGTTTATAAATCTGGAATTTTAAAATGTGATACCAATTTACATTTAAAATAAAAAATATATACTCAGAACATTTAAAAATTATGAATATATTTGAACTTGACTCAAAATCAGGAGCTTTTAGAAATACTCGAGTTCGACTCGAATGAAAAAACCCAAGCTCATAGACCCCTACTTCAATGCTTTATTATTAATTTGAATAATATTTATTTCTAATGTTGCAAAGAAGATAATAAATAATTTTAACTGAAATGAAAAGTGATACTTTTTTCCCTCATAATTTGGTAGTCGATATGTGCTTATGCAAAGCATTTGTACCCTCAGTAGGTCCCTGGTGGAGGCGTGCACTGACGGTGACGTGCCGACAGTGCGCAAGCTGCTTACCGAAGGTCGCAGCGTGCACGAAACAACGGAGGAAGGGGAGAGCCTGTTGTCCCTGGCCTGCTCAGCTGGCTATTACGAGCTCGCCCAGGTTTGTACTATTGCTGTGATAAAAACTCCAGTTTGTGTTTTTTTTTTAGCATTGTGCCTTAAGAGGCCCATCCATGTATGAGTGACTCGTGAGTCCGGCTCGGCTAGTTTTACTCACGAGCTGGACTTGGTAATATTTAACCACACATGTTCTACCTACCACTAGCACAAGTGGACTCCCAACTTTGCTAAAATATTTCAGTATCTACAATGAGTTTGTCGAAGCAAGTTGCAACAGCGGTGATCATTTTAGATGAATGTAGTGTTTTCGTGAGAACTAAAAATAAAAAAGAGAGAATGTGGATCAAGAACTGGTTGCTACAAAGAAACTGTTTTTTTTTTAAAACTCCAACTCAGCATCAGAGAATTTCTCCCACGTCAACTGCTTGAGTGAATCTCAAGCCTCATGCCTCTTTCCTCTATTAGAATAATCTGTGCTATGAATTTACCACAGAACTAATATAGCTGTACTCAATATAGTTGTGCAATTATGCTGTCAATATTATTTTGTCCACATTTTCAGGTAAAGCATTTATGGATCTGATGAAATACAGTCTGAATTTTTGAGCTAATTGCCCAAATGCATTTTCCGAAACTCGTCTAGCATGAGATAATCTATAATAAAATACTTGCTTTTAAACATTTCAGTTTGAGTCCCAGGGTAAAGTCTGAGAAATTTGTTTTTAGAGAGAAACTTTTGTCCTTGACAGATGCATAACACTGGAGTTTAGATTTTTAAAAAGATTCTTATCTTTTGGCACATGCGCATGCACACACACACACGCGCACACACACACGCGCACACACACGCGCGCACACACACGCGCACACACACACACACACACGCACACACACACACACACAAGTTTCAAACGCTTTTCCAAAATTTGAATGTTGAAAAATTCGAACATCACCTTTTCTCATAGAAACCAACTTCACCAGCAACAAACTTGTAATTTGTATCAACTAAAGCAAGCAACAGACCAGAAAAGGTGCGTTTATAATATAAATAGAGAGAACTACTAGTTTTTGGTACAAATATTTCCACATATGTCCCATGAAGTGCAATTGGGAAAGTCCCAATACTTCCAGAATTTTTCAGCAATTCTTAGCCAGTCCTTTTCATTTGGGGAGGGCATAAGAATATTGTTTATTATTATCTGGCATACCTATTTAACAAATTAATATACAGTGGAATGCCTGAGTCTATAACTGAACACTATTATTTGCGGCAAATTGCCTGTTGCCAAGAATCTGAATAATTTGTGGAAATTTATTATAAATTAATTTTTAGTCATAATTTTATTTATTAAGATTAATATAAAAATATAAATATAATATAATATATTTAAAATCACTCTAAATTTAATTTTCAACTTCTTATATTCAGTATATATTCTCTAAATACTCAATTGCATTTTTTTTTACAGGTCTGGAATGTAAAGTGAGATGAATTTTCTTTAGAGATCAATCAACTAAGAAAATCTTCAAAAAAGAAGACCAAAAGCGGACATGCTGCCACTAACATGAAAAAAAATAGAAATATGAGGATTGCATATCCTTCATAATTCCATAATTTAAGGAAAGGAAAACGATGGGTGACATTTAACCTCCACATAATGAAGAATCAAATGACCAAGAAACTAACAAAGTTTCACACATCAATAATGTTGCAAACAACATTGTATAGTGTTGAGCAGACCGCCGAGGACGGGGAGATCGAGGTTCGAATCTCGGTCGGGTGAACTGGGGTGGTTTTCCTAAATGTTTTCCACTCTCCCTCCACGCAAATGCGGGTTCACTTCCTCTATATTCAACCTTCCCAATTCCTAATCAATTAGTGTAATTAGTACTTAAGCGTATAACCGAACGGGTAGTAAGACGCGGTGCTAAAAAAAAAAACATTGTATAAAGTGATTGCCAACACACACAGACACAAAGAAAATTCGACAAGTCACTACCACCACCAGAAGAAAGTATGTCATCATCTCATCCACTTATTGAGTCAACACGACTCTATATTCCAAAGGGGAGGTGAAGGAAACACCATCATATCTGATTATGAAATACATTACAAAATAATGAAATAGAGGCATGATTCAACTCTGCAGTAACGAATGCAGGTCTGTTTTCACTGAAGTAGCTGCTACAGTTAAACGGTTTACACAATTGCATCAAAATTTGGCTAAATCAAAAGTTTTTTTTTCTATTGTTTCTGAACTTGAGTATGCACAAACTCAAAGAAGTTATTGGATACTACGATCGTAAACCTTTGGACATCTCTAGAGTTCTACAAGAGCCTCATTTACACCTAAATTACCATCGGCATCAGGTCAGATGCAACTACTTGTATCAGCAGCCACAAAATCTACATTTTGAAACGGTACACACATATCCGGCCACATCATATAATTCTATCTCAGCTCATACACAGACGTCATCACCGTCGGCGCCTTTAGGAAGGTCATAGATTCAAACCGAGTGTTTTCCCCTTGGACTGAATAAAAAGTACAAAAAGGCTTAGTATTTTTACAAAATATACATGAAAAAAAATTTTATTCAATAATATTTATTACTTAACTTAAATAAACCATTAGTTTTTTTTTTTGGCACTAATTATTTCTCTAAATGTAGAGTTCTGCCTTTGTATTATCTTATCTATTTTGTTTAACAAAAAATAAAATAAAGTTGACATTTTAAAATAATTGTGAAGCTTATTTCTTCCAATTCCTTTCACAATGTGTGATAGTCACATCACAGACTCTCATTTCACACTGGATCTCCCTGAACAGCCGATCCCTTATGACCGAATATTATTCTCCATAACATAGGCCTTTTTACGAATACTTAAAGCCATTGCATATCACTGTGAATATTACCTGTTCATTTCAAGTACCAAGGTCACATTAATCTCGTCATGTTCTCTTCCTGCCAAGGGTAGACAGCCAGATTCCAAGCGGCCCAGGATTGCAAATATGATTGCCCTTAGCATATATTATTTACCACTGAAGCTATTTCTCATTATAAGCTGAAGGGTGGTTGTGAAAAGTTAAATCTTTATTTTTAGTTAATTTAATCCTAAGGTCATTTCAGCTATTATCGGTTATATTTATTTTAGTTTAAAGTAGTTGTGGCAGTCAAAATCAAACAGGCCCACTGGGATATCTCCTGGCGGCCCAGTCCACTCCTGCTTCCCGCCGATAACTATGATGTACAGTCTTAACAACTTTCAATATACTCTATTCCCGGCCTTACTGTATTTGCAGAAGAGTGTGGAAAAATAAAGTGGTTAGAAATGGGTCAGAGATGTGTAATAGAAACAAATTTTATAATAGTTCTAGGATATAGTGGTGTGGATTTTAATGACTATAAAAACAAAAAATATCAACACATTTAAACTAATCTGAATAAATAAAAGTTAACCACATCATCATCAACTGTTTCCAGCCTGTGGCCGGGTCAGTTTAGTAAAATGTCTCCATCTTCCTCTTTCCTTCTATCATTCTTCCTCCTCTAAACGCTTCCATTCTTCTCCTCTCACTTGAACACTTTCTGTTATCTGTTCCTCCCATCTCTTTCTTGGCCTCCCCTGCAGTCTTCCTCACATACTTCATTTCCAACATTTTCTTTGACATCCTCTCTTTCTCCATCCTCATTATATGTGCACATACTATCTCAGTCTTGCTTCCTCTACTATCTCATGTACTCCCTGTACCCCCACTCTTCCCCAGAAAACTTGATTCCTAATCTTGTTTCTCCTCATGACAGCTAACACGCTCCTCACAAATTTCATTCTCATGGCCTCCACTTTCCTAGTCTCTCTTACATAAAGGGGATTTCTCTTCTCCATAGCAGGTCTCTTACACACCTATAGAACAACTCTCCCTGCTGATTTGTCCTCTTCTCATTAAACCCTCTCTACTTCCACCTCTCTCCTCATTCACACTTCCAAGATATTTTATGTTTTGTACTTTTCTCAGCTATACTCCATCCAACCTATAGCTTTATTAGTCCTTACCCTATTCCTTGTCATTGCCATCAATTTTACAAAAGGAAGAAGGATTAGTAGTTAACAATATAAGGAGATTAGAAACGAGGTGAAAACCTATTTCAATGAACTACAAAATGGTGGCGGAGTAAGCCCGGAGAGCAGGAAGAAAATCATGAACCAAACGGAAAAGAGACACCGATTACGTAGAGTTGGAAAGAACTTTGCGGTTGATGAAGAGTTGTAAGTTAGTATTTGGGGTGGACGAACTCACATTAGATATGGTAAGAGAGGCTGGAATACCTGAGATTCAGTGACTGTAACTGACACAACAATTTGTCGAAACAATCAGATGTCTGAAGTCTGGACTAAGGGGATAATTATTCCACTGTTAAAGTAAGGGAGCTGAAATAAATGCACCAACTATTGAGGCATTAAACTACTTTCTCATGGCTTGAAAATTATGTAAAGAATTAATTATTGAGGGAAAACTGAGCCATTATTAAGCTTGTCCTAGAAGAGGAACAGCATGGATTTAGGGCTGACAGGATTACTTCAGACATGAGTTTTGCTTTAAGGATGCTAATGGGGAATTATTGGGAGAAAGGAAATGATATAATAATAGTGTTTTTGGACATGGAAAAGGCGTATGACAGCGCCCCAAGAACAGTACTTTGACAGAGTTTATGATAACTGGGGAGTTCCAGGAAATTTGATTGGCAAAGTTCAAATGTAGTATAAAAGTGCCTGAGCTGAGTACAAACTGGAGAAAATAGGTCAGTGGTTTGAAACCAGAACGGGGGCTTCAACAGTTAAGGGCTCTTTCACCCCTACTGATGTAACTGTCATGGATGCTGTACTAAAATACATGTAAAGAGGGGAGAACAAAGACCTAAATACTCTGGTGTATTCGGGTGATTTGGGGAGACGCTGAGAGGGAGAAGTACAGGGCCGACTGGATAAGTGGGTCTTAAAGTTCAAAATGTATAAGATGAATATAAAGACAGCTGCCTTGAAAATCAGTAAACTCCAAATGCTGCATATATATCTAGAAGAACAACTGGAAAGTATCCATGAGTTCAAATACCTTGATAGTGTGGTCTCCACCATAGAGCAAGGAGAACTCGACAACGGGTCAAAATTGAATAATCTAACATGACAGCTAATTTGGGACAAGAAGGTGCCAGGGGGCGCCAAGCTGAGTCCATATAAACCATACCTTGTCCCCAGTCTTACATACTTTTTAATAGACTTTCATTAAACATAATGTTAATTTAGAATAATTTAAGGGGGTAAAATACAGTGATATCACAGAAAACTTCCTATTGATTGGAGGTTGAATAAGCTCAAAGCAGTTCTTGATGAGAATCAATATCTATAAAATTAGCAGAATATAAGCTTGAATATTGTTTTTACATCAATTTGTATTGGCAGTTTTAAAATAAAAGTGAATGAAGTTTATTTTAGGCTTCCCGTCTACTTAATTGAAGATGATTTCATTAATCTAACTTTAATAAATTAATAGAATTGTTAATGAAGATTAATACAAATGTGACATTGATAGATATTCCTTAATTTTAACTTTTTTTTTATATCAATTTTTCCCAGAAAAATCTGGAAATAATTTTTCTCATCTGAGTTCCCGAAGTTAGGGATCCCGTACAGGTCTAGATGTCATGCTGCAGGTACATGACATGATTCGGCGCGTGGTGTTAATCAAGCATAATTGTTTAAATTTGAATAAAAAATAAAATCTTCATGAATTCAGCGCTGGCCATATATTAATATTACTATTTCTTGTAAAAACACTACCCTGGTGTTTTTATTTATGATAACTTTAGACAATCATCAACTACATCTGAAAATTAATTTGAATTCTGATTTGAAATTTAGTCTCGGCCAGTCAACCTTGTTTGAAAACAAACAAGGTACAAGTGATTCATAGTTAACTATAAATCAATATTTATTGTTTTGTTTTTTTTATATTACAATATGGCACAGTATAGGACAATATAACAACCCGGAAAATCGGGGAATTCAACTGCAAGTAAATCAGGATATGTTGGAGTTGATCAAGTTGGCTTTCCGGGAAATAGAAATGTCTTATTTACTTACATTCTGTTGAAACATTGTTTTTATCAAGTTTATGGAAATTAACTTTTGTAAGTGCATTTAAAAAATTATTATTTATACATATTGAGAATTTTTATATTTCTTTGAAATCTTTAATCTCAGTTTTAAGTTAGGGTGGTTTGGAATTAAGGAATTTTACTTTGGAGAGTTTGTTGCCACACACTACTAGTCCTTTGATGAAGTTTTGACTAAGTGCCTTGTGTTTATGAAGTTGATTATTTTCAACATGGAACATTGTCTACTCCTGTGCAGGTACTTTTAGCCATGCATGCCAATGTGGAAGACCGGGGCATCAAAGAGGACTGCACTCCTCTCATGGAGGCAGCTTCAGCAGGCCACGTGGACATTGTGAGGCTCCTCATAATGCACGGTGCCGATGTCAACGCTCAGTCTTCTACAGGTATGCTTTCCCAAGAGCTTCTTGTTAACACAAGCCTTTTCTGTAAATTAAAAAATATATTAAAGCTACTTTATTGATTAGAAAACAGGCCAAACTCCCCATGGCCCCCATTAAAAACCCTATGGCAGCAGCCTGCAATTGAGCTTTACTGACTGAGCGGCCACCATAATTAGGAAAAGTGATAGTGCTAACTTTTGCGAAGAGAGGGTGTTATATGGTCAGCACAATAAACCCTTTGGCTATAAATATCACACTTCTAGACCAGAGCTGCTACTTTTTCCATTCAAGTAGCTTATTTTTTCTCAGGGCTGGCTTGACCCTTGTTCCAGACCCAAGCTATATCGATAAATATTTAAATAGTTTTCAATCAATACAGCAGATTCTTTACTAGGGGTGTGTGAATATTCGAAATTGGGAATAATTAACGACTGAATATTCAATTCGAAACTCTAAATGGCAAGATCAAATAGTTGTGTCATAAATCTCTTAAAAAGTCCCGTCCAGACCAGTATGTCTACACTGGACTGTATGAATTTCAATTTATTTGGAGAAAGTGGCGAGCTAACTTGATGTACGCTGTGGCCTGCCTAAGGGTTGAAAGAAGGGGGGAGCGGGCTCTATAATTGCTGGTGGGGAGACAAACATTTGGGAGCCACGTGTCTTCTAGTGTGAGTGCTTGCAATTAAATATTTAGAGAAGGATGGAAATAGCTACCATACCATATTTTCCGGCACGTGAAAAGGAAGGGAAAACGGGGTTGGGGGAGGGCAATATTGCAAGGTCAACCATGAGTGTGCGTGTCAGTCTGTTGTTAGCCGACAGGGAGTCGGCCCAAACAGAATAGAGATTACAAGGGGTGTCAAGTCTAAGAACATTTAAAGTGTTTCAAACCTAGAGAACATATAAGTGGTTTCAAGCCTAGAGAATATTTAAAGGGGGTCAAGAACTAAATACCATTCATTACTGTTGTGTTACTTTGGTAAATTTACTGTTGTATAATATGAAAGTGTCAGAAGTATGAGTGAGACTAGTAATAACATTCAGTATACAGCCAGTCCCTGTGATGGATGGAATGAAGGTGTAGCTTGTAGGGTCATTTGGTGGGATTGGAAGACTGATGTGCAATAGTACCTACTGGCTCAATGAGGAAAGCAACAGGAAACTACCGCACTCCTAATTTCCCTAGTAAGCCTTTTTAGCGCTGCATAGGCTTTCAGCTGACAGTGGAATTGTTTAGGATCCAATCAAACTTTGAATTGAGTACTTATCATTACACCAACAAAAGTAGTTACTACATATCAGAAAATGAGAACTAATAGAAATGATGAAGGAATCAATATATGACTTTGTTTATTAATCACCCCATTATTTCATCCTTTATAATAATAATAATATTAATAATAATAATAATAATAATAATAATAATAATAATAATAATGATGATGATGATGATGATGATGATTTAATGAAATATAATCTCTATGCTGACCAGTTAAACATTCTCCATGCAATTTATAAATTTAAATTTCTGTGAAAAACTTATCACAAACTTTAAAAAATATGATTTAGTTGAAAACCACTGTCTAAAACTGGTCAAAAGTTCTTCTTAATTCCTGAAATTTTGTTTTAAAATCAGTCTTTTTTTATTAATACCAGCTCATATAAGTGTTATGAAGGAATTTTTTTGCATTTGCATAAAACCACATTTAAAATAGGAATTTACTAATTTAAATTATGTTTATCAAAAATGTAAGGGAAACCTATACAGTGGAGCGTCGTTAATCCGGATCGATCGGGACCGGGACCCATCCGGATTACTGAATTGTCTGGATTTTCAAATGTGCTTTTAATAACTGTATACATACGTAATGTATTGACTAGAGGATACATGACGCTCGGGAGTCTACTGTATTGTAAAATAGAGGCTGAAGGCTTCGAAAACTACAGTACACAAAATACTTTAATAAAGTATATTGAATAAGAACATGTACATTATATAATTTAGATTAGTAACTCTACAATACTTTTTAGAAAAAAACACAGAATCTACAGTAATTAATGGAAACTTACTGGGTAAAAAAGTCCTTAATGTTTTTTGTACAAGACTTGACCTGCTCTCACCGCCGATCCGGATTTTTGACGTCCGGATTTCCGACGCTCTACTATATTTGTTTTGTGTTATTCGGTATTCGTTCAAAATTTTGATGATCACTTTGAAATTATTGGATTTGATAAATAATCCAGTCCTAGTCGTACACCCCTATTCTTTACCGCTCAACTTCATCAAAGTTATTTAACAATTGACAAATCTTGACAAACTTAATAGTACAAATATAACTGAACCAAAATGATTGACAAAATAAATTGGTTAAACCTTTTATAACTACTATTACTACTACTACTACTATACTACTACTACTACTATCTACTACTACTAGTACTACTACTAGTACTACTACTACTACTACTACTACTATCTACTACTACTAGTACTACTACTACTAGTACTACTACTACTACTACTACTACTACTACATAGTACTACTACTACTAGTACTACTACTACTACTATTACTACTACTGCTTCTACTTCTACTACACACTTTTTAAAGACTTTTTGTTGCAGTTCAGTATCTCTGTTATAATATTTTGACAAAAATTTAGTGTGTTTTGTTTACTACGTTTGGAATCTTGCACACAGCCGATGACATAGGCAAAAATAATCTCTCGGCAAATGATTGAGACACAAATACAACACAAATAGCTTAAAATATCAGTAATAAGATTTTCTAAAACTATGAGTTTTGGGAAAGTTAGAAGGAATTAAGGTGTATTTGTTTATTTTGAAAGTAGATTCATCTTCAGACATCAATAAATGATAATATTTTTAGAATATGGCTTATTTTTGAGTCACTGCGGTATAGTTTTTTTATTGTTGAATTTAACCAAACATATTGTTTGTGTTTTTATAATTTTATATATTTAGTTTTATTAAAAAACATTTTGCCTGAAGAATTATACTCAATTTATACTTAAGGAAATTAGGTTGGATAGGAGCTAATTTGTGCAATGTTGTTATTTAAGAGTGGGAAGAGTTTAATAATTCTTACTTACAGAAATCAGGTTGTATAGTTTGAGAAAATAGGTCTTCCAAGAACACTCAAATTGTCTTCTAAAAGTTGGAAACTTGTGAATACAATTGTCTTGTAAGTAAACTTATCGAATTGTAAGCCTGTATTAGAACAAGCAAAATCTTAACAGTTTTCAAAGGGAATAAGGAGATGAGGGCTCACTTTAAAAGTATCCGGGATTTTTTCTTCTCATCGGTAGCTAGCTTATCCTCCATTTGACTGATGGCATTTTTAACACATATCCTCATAATCTCTTCTTAATTGAAGTAATATTTTAATGACTTTGTGCTTGGGGTATACTTAAAAAAATAAAATATTGATGTGGTTGAAGTGTGCAATTTTGTATGTGTGTGCACACAGGCAACACCCCCCTGATGTACGCCTGCGCAGGCGGTCATGAGGATGTGGTACGGACGCTGTTGGATGCTGGAGCCAACGTCGAGGATCATAACGAAAACGGGCACACACCCCTCATGGAGGCAGCCAGTGCGGGGCATGTGGGGGTGTCTAAGGTAAACGTTCATTCATCACAGTTTAGATATATACTTGAAACTGTTTTACTCTTTTAGGGGCCAGCAGTGCCTGATTGCATCTAATGATCGGCAAGCTCTCGGCAAACAACCTTGTCCTTTGTTGTGTTGCTAAGAGAGGGGTGAGAGTGAATGCTAGTGCACTCTAAGTAATCAGTTACATCTTTCATCAATAGCAAGGGAGGAATGCCAGGCCTCCACTGTGGTTTGGATTCCACGTTAAACTGTAGGTCCTCCATTTCACCTCACAATCACCCTACCATCGCACATTAGCGTAAGAGCATATAACCCGAACGGGTAGTAAGACGCGGTGCTAATAATAATAATAATAATAGCAAGGGGATGGGAAATAGATGATAGAGAAGCTGTATTAAAGGAGATGTGGGTAGGGATAGATTATGTTTTCAAGGTCAACAACAAATGATTAGCAAACAGTCTTAACCATGAGAGGGAAGACTCGCTTCGTTGGCCGCATTGTCCAAGGCGCTACCCTCGCAGTAGAGTGGACAACTGAAGATGGATATATCTAGGTTCAAATCTCGGTTGAGTGTACTGAGGGTAGTTCTATTGGAGGTTTCCAAACTACATCATATAATTCAGGACTTATCTTTATTTCAATACTTGGATTTATTTATCATTTGATACTTATCAATTTAACTATGCCTATTTATATTCTGACATGCATGAAAAGCTACATTTTGAATTCTTTACTCAATAATAATTAATATATTTATATGATATTCAATTCACAAATCAAAATAAAATTCCCATACAAAACTATCACAAACTAAAATATGAGAAAAATGGAATCAATTTGTTAGAAACTATTTAAAATGGGGTAGCACAATCTATAAAATGAATTATATTTTAATTAACTCTTAAAGTTTTCATTCAAACTTGTATAAGCAAACTTACTATAATGAACAAAATAAAAATAACCTACACTAATATATTTTTTTTATATACCCACAAGATATTATATTAGTAATATATAAAATTAAATAAACCAAATCATTGATGGTTGCCTAATCGGCATTGGCATGATCGACAAAATAGAAGATTGGCCCAGCCCTACTCTTTTACTAGATAATAAATTAATTAAAACACAGCGTTACTTTGTTTTTTTGTACCTTTAAGTTTTCAGTCCAGAAAATGTATACCCCTCAACCAAAGACCAATAGTAAAGAAGTAAAATATGTGTTTGATCTGGCTATTATCGCATTCATATTGTAACAACAAAAAAAATATGTAAAACTTCAGAATAGGGAACTAAGCAGTAATTTTTCAAGCCATACCACCTAAGTTGTGAGTTTATTTTTTACAATTTGTTGTAAAAAATATTTATTTAGCTACCTTTAATATCGAACCACAACTTTTTATCTAACACAATTCAATCATTCAATTTACCGCAGTTAATAATTCTCTACTAATCTACTGAAAATTAGACACTAAATGGCCATAATAACGGAAAAATTACTAAAGTTTTGAAATTTGGCAAGAACATTATTGAAGGCACTAAAAATGAAATAAAAGAAAGTTCTCTCACTTACTGTGGTAGTTTCATCCCTTAAAATTGGAAAAATAACCCTTAAATATGATTAAGCTCTTTTATCTGCTGAACTATTCATTTTTGGCAAATTTACTAGTTTGAAAAGATGTTAATATAATAATTAAAACAAGAAATGTTATACTCATTTTCTGCATACAATGAATAATACTCACCCAAATGCAGTTTGAAGACAAGGGGAAGTCAGTGCGCACTGCCAAATACGTGCCTATCGCGGATTTTCTGTATGATTTACTCGGAAACTACCCATTTTACGAAAAATATTAAGAGGACCTTTTTTGTTGATCGCAAAATTGCCTTTCAAATACACTCTTAACCGTATCTTTTTTACATTTGTTGCTCACTTTTTAACATGTTTACAAGAACACTTGGATTTCGAGTTTTAAAGCGAGACTAGAGCTCACTTTAAATATATAGTAGCGCTCAGGCTCAATAGATTTTAGGGCTCACAATTTGAGCTCCTTGAAAAAGGTTCTTTCTTTGCCTTGCATTGTGTGTCTGGTGATGAATGACTAATAATTATTTTTTACTCTTCTCTCTGTATGCTGGGATGTGTTTTGTGGCAATGAAGTTGAATGATTTAGAAAAGGCATATTCAACCCATGGGCCTCTTGCAGCCCCCAAGTTCTTTCCTTGCTAGCAGTCACATTGAAACACTTCAAATTGCAGAAATAAATAACTAATTATGCTCTTATGTGCCTACGTAAATGCTCGCTAATTTCCATGAACCCTCGAGAATGTAAGTACAATATTACTTGTGCAATTTATAGATGGATGGGTGTGGGTATTTGTATGTGTATGTACTATATTTGAGTATTAGGTATTATAAATCTCATGGATGGCCTCTGCCAATTCCCCCAGAACTTATGAGGCCCCTGGCGCTCATTCAGGGAAAAGGTTGGACATTCCTGTTTTAATGGTTGGGAAGTGGAGGGGGGGGGTTGAACTTAAGAAGTAGGGTATTGTGCAGCAAATGGCCATTAAAATGTCGGCAACTGAGTAAGAGGGTTTGTTGATGAAAGGAAAGAAGTGTGTATGAGGCTTGGATAAAAGAAGATATGAAAGTTATTTATTTGTAGGGATTTTAGAAGACAAATATTATTATTATTACTAGCACCACATCTTACTACCCATTCGGGTTGTACACACTTAAGCTAAATATGTGATGGTAGGGTGATTGTAAGATGAAATGTAGGAGCTACAGTTAAACGTGGAATCCGAACCACGGTGGAGGCATGGCATTCCACACATTCACAAGTTGTAATTAATACATGTCTTGTCGGAGGTGAAGTAAGGGTTTGGCAATCAGATAAATCTGTGCCGGGACAGGATTAGAACCCAAATAGCTTAGTGCAATATGGTATTAAGATCACCTTAATACAAACGTGTATGATGTATATCTAATAAATCATTAATGCTCTAATTTCTCTCTCTGGTAAGAGGCCAGCACCAAGTGAAAATCATCACTCCAAATGGACAAGGGCTATTTTTTTTTTTTTTACTATTGCCAAATTTTCACATCCAAATAAATTTACACAAACATACAAACTTATTTTAAGGAGATTAAATTGAACCATGATTGATGTTTTGGTTACTGATTACAGTAAATTTAAAATTAAATCCTTTAATTAATTATGATTTAAATTTTAATAGTATTTAAAAATAAGCAATTTTATTTTATTGAAACATTAATTTTTTTAATACAAATATATTAGTCTTATTTCATTTAAAAAAATTCTTTAACATGTTTATATTTTTTTATATACATAATTAAGTTTTAAAATTGTATATCTATACAACTCAGGATCGACTTGGCTCGATACTCGGGAACTTATTAAAAACTCGCTTGAGATCAACTCAAATCACTTGATCTCACAGACTGCTAGTTAAAAGTTTCTTATATCAGCCAACCTTGGTCAAGATTTCCCCTTGTATTCTTTCCTCAATAAATCTTAACTAATCAATTTGAGAGCCTAATTATTCCTAATATTAATGAAGTGCCTGTGATGCTGAGGTTCTGTTTGTTTGTACAGATTCTCTTGGATCATGGCGCTGGTATCAACACCCACTCTAATGAGTTCAAGGAGTCCGCTCTCACGCTGGCGTGCTACAAAGGTCACCTGGAGATGGTCCGTTTTCTTTTGGAAGCCGGGGCAGATCAGGTCAGTTAGGGGTTTCTCAAACTATCGACATACTTATAGCCACTGCAAAAATCAGACACCAAAACTCACATTGCATCTACTCGCATTTGCCAGTGAAATTGGTGTTAATATCCTGGTTTGTTACATGTGGTTTTCCAATTTTCTTTCCACACTAATGTGGATACTGCTGGTAAGGCTTGACTTGGAGCTCTACTTTGTAGGGAATACAGAGGAGTACAAATGGTGGTCTTGTAATGGGGCTAGAGAAGTTAAACTAGTAAATACTTTTCCTATCAGGGCTGGGTCGATCATTTTTATATAAGTATATCTGTTCTACCAGTGGTGATCATTTAGCATATTTTATTTAAAATATTTCAAAGGTATTATGCTATATTAATAACATAATCGTTTTTGTCCATTTAATTCATAATATAGTAAGCAATTTTTTTTTTAAAAGGAGTGGATTGTGAGGTATAAAATATAGATAGATCCCCTGATTTGTGGTAAATAAAATTACTGGATTTAGTCAAATAAGAAATTGGATTTTGATATTAAATGTCTGCAGAAAATGGTACACAAAATTCTACTCAAAACTTAATTGGCCGGAAAGGGAGTTATTTGTAATAAGTGTGGTTTATTTTCTTTCCTAGTTTTGTGTGATCTTATCTAGTTCAATTTCTTCTCATTCTGTTGGGGTGATAATACCTACTTTGTCATGTTATCAGGAGCACAAGACAGACGAGATGCACACGGCGCTGATGGAAGCCTCTATGGATGGACATGTAGAAGTCGCCAGGCTCCTCTTGGACTCTGGCGCTCAGGTGGGTTAATTTGTCAGTTTGGTAATATGCAAAATAAAATTAATTAAAGTCATTTCACGAAATCGGTTACTTGACGATATGTGAATGATGGTAATATTCCTATAACTAATCAAAGTTTTCAGTACAGAAAAAATATCTCCATCCACCAAAGAGCATTGGTACATCTTTCATCAAAACAAGGGGATGAGATGGAAAGTGTTGAGAATAGTAAGGTCATTGAGAGAGAGAGAGAGAGAGAGAGAGAGAGAGCTGCAGCCTTTGTTAGTAAGTTAGGTTTATCTTTGCAAAGTCATCCACAAGGTCAACTAGAAAACAGCTGATGAACAAGGGGAGGTAAAGTTGGGAAAGTTTCAAGGATAGTGAAAGTGAAAGAATTATTGAAACTATATCATAGATTCATGACTTATATTTATATTGATTTCAATACTTTGAATTATTTTAAAATTAATAATGCTAATTTGGAATTCCAAAAACTTTAAATGAACAAAACATTTGTTTCTGTTTTTTTCTCTAATGGTATTCTATGCACAGATTTCAAAATATAATTTCCTTTATTAAATTATCACAAACTTAACCATAAGAAAAATGGAGTGAATTTGACCAAAACTATCTCCGAGTTGCCAACTATAAGGAGGCCCATTGGCTAAATGATAAACTAACAAGTGCAAATTTAGCGAAGAAAGCCCACCTAGAGAAAGAGGAAAAACGTGGGAAGAATCCAATGCACAAGTGTGACATTTTCTTCTGTCTTCTATAGTAGACGTAGTCACACTACTTATATCTTATATCTCTCAGGTTAACATGCCGACAGACAGCTTTGAATCCCCGCTAACGTTGGCAGCATGTGGGGGTCATGTAGATCTTGCCATGCTGCTGATAGAACGGGGAGCTAACATCGAGGAGGTGAATGACGAGGGGTACACACCCCTAATGGAGGCTGCGAGAGAGGGTCATGAAGAGATGGTGGCTCTACTACTTAGTCAAGGTATCCAGTACTGATAAAGTTTATTATAAACCTTCTTAAAGGACATTAAAGAAAAACTTGTTTTTAATTTTAGGTATAAACACTTTTATACATGAAAGAAAGATTATCATGATAAAAAACTTTTTCCTGTTTATGGCCAGGGCAGTTTAGTAAAATAATAATAATAATAATATTTAGCACCGCGTCTTACTACCCGTTCAGGTTATACGCTTAAGTACTAATTACGCTAATGGATTAGGAATTGGGAGGGTTGAATTTAGAGGAGGTGAACCCACATTTGCGTGGATGGAGAGTGGAAAACCATTTAGGAAAAACCACCCCCAGTTCACCCGACCGAGATTCGAACCTCGATCTCCCCGTCCTCGGCAGTTGAGCTCAACACGACTCGCGCGTTAGCCAACTACGCCACCGAGGCGGGTAGTTTAGTAAAAGAAAAGCCTTCATCTTCCTCTTTCTTTACACCAGTCTTACTCTAATTTTATTTTTCCCTCTTACTTGAACACTAACTGTTATATTCTCCTCCCTTCTCTTTCTTGGTTTCTCTTGCGGTATTTTTCCAACATGCCTCATCTCCCTCATTCTCCTTGGGATTAATTACTTTTCCATCTGCATTACATGACCATACCATTTCAGACTTTTCTTTCTTTGCTGTATTATGTACTCCCTGAAGCCCAACTCTTGCCTGGATAACTTCATTCCTGATCCTGTTCCTCCCGATGAAAGAAAGTAAAAGAAGGAGGAATCAGAAAACTTATCTGTCCAATGGTGGCAGCACTGTAAAGTGTTGGCCCCTTTTTCGTATTCTGAAAATTGAAAAATTACAAATGGACACGGGAATCGAACCCGGGACCTTTGGCTTAGTACACCAATGCTCTAACCACTGAGCTATCCAGGAATCGGCTCATGCCCAAGGTCATTCTTCATTCATATTTTAAGGCAGATTCTATGATGGACGTGCGAAAATTGTCGGCTACAAATTTGTGATTTTGATTAAGATCACGAGCTATCAGATAATGCAGCCACCTCCGACTCAATAGTTGGCTTATTACTGCCACTTGTACAGTTATTAAATTGTAAGGGATCACATATCATTAAGGATCAAATAGCCAAAGCTATTATATATGTTTTAGTACTTTTTTTCATAGTAAAATCCATATTGTGTTCAAACCTCTTTATCATTCTTATCAAACTTTCTCTTAAATTTAAAGTATAATTTTTTAGTTGTAGCCTAAAGAGTATCACGCTTACAATAAAATAATTATTTGTGTCAATGATACGACCTTTTAATATTGTTCATTCTTCAAATTTTCTGTTCAAAGTTCCTCCTTTTATCTTCCTAAAATTAAATATTGTATTTATAGTTGGGGTCGAGTCCATATTTTGCGAATTCAAATTTGAATCTTGGAAAAAATGATGAACATAAGTGGAAATAGAAAGTGTTAAATTACTTGTCTGAGGCCTGGCAGCCTACAACTATTGGTTTTTTGAACCAACAATAAGCTGTATTAGAGCTCTAAAACCAATTTCATTTGAAAATATTTTTTTTTAAGGATTCGAGGGTCTCATCCTTAACTGTATTATTTCTTGTCATAGGCGCGAACATCAATGCACAGACGGAAGAGACGCAAGAGACGGCGTTGACCCTTGCATGCTGTGGCGGCTTTACAGACGTGGCAGACTTCCTCATCAAAGCTGGGGCTGACCTTGAGCTTGGAGCGTCTACTCCCCTAATGGAAGCTTCTCAGGAGGGCCACATAGATTTAGTCAGGTCTGTACTTTCAGAATATTAATAACTTAATGCTGCAGAAAATTATTTTCCAGCGCACTTACAAAGTTACTTTACCCTGGCATTCATTGCTATTTGAAACTATAAATTATTACATTTTTTTTTATGGAATTTATTATTTTTCCATTTGTTTTTAAATCTTTGGCTATTTCAATTATCCAAAAGAATTTTTTGTAGCACCATGTCTTACTACTTGTTTGGGCTATACACCTATGTACTAATTACTCTAATATGTTAGGGAATAGATTGAATGGAGAGAGAGTGGAAAACCATTTAGAAAAAACCACCCTCTTTATACCTGACCACATACAGTCACCGAAGTGGGGGAAAGTGGGGGGGGGGGGGGGAGGCATCTAAATGGAGCCCTTTTATGTTAATTTGGGATTTGTAACTAATTTCAAAAGCTTGCTAAAATTATTAATGAAAACACTCTTTTTTTGTGTTTGTTAGTTACTAATGTTGGTTTTGTGTTAGATGTAGGTGTACCTACTGGAATCCAATAATATTGTGTTTTTTTTTGTGTTTGTTAATTACTAATGTTGGTTTTGACTTGGGTGTAGGTACCTGCTGGAATCCAATGCAGATGTTCATGCTCAAACCCAGACAGGAGACACTGCTTTAACTTATGCCTGTGAGAACGGTCACACAGATGTAGCAGATCTACTCCTGCAGTTTGGAGCTAATCTGGTGAGTTAGTTGAGTACTTTCCTCTAGATTATTATTATTAATTATCATTATCACTGTCTTACTACCCATTTGGGTTATATGCACTTACGTTAATGTTTAATGGTAGGGTGATTGTGAGATGAAATGGAGGACCTACAGTTTAACGTGGGATCCGAACAACGGTGGAGGCCTGGCATTCCTCACATTCACAAGTTGTGATTAATACACGTCTTGTCAGAGGTGAAGGAAGGATTTGGCAATCAGATAATCTACCGGGACCGAGGATTGAACCTCGGACCCCTATCACAGAAGTCTGACACCTTACCCCTAGACTGCCAGGTCACCTTTTCCTTTAGATCTTTGAACAACAAGTTTAAGATGGACTTTATATTGAAAATTTATAAAATTAACCATGTCTTGAACTTTACTCCATACTCTGGATCTTTCTTAGAAGCTCGCTTGAGTTTGATGAGAGTGAAATATTTGTATCTTACAGACCTCTAATTACTGGCAAACAAGGCTTTGCAGGCATTTGTAAAAGAAATATTTCAAGTTTAAACCCTGTAATAGAGCCATGCCTAAGCCATAAATAAGTACAAATATATTTTTTACAATATTTTTTTTGTTGAAGGGGGAGATGTATTATGACACATTCAAATTTTAAATAAATATAGTAAACTATTTCAATATCTTGTTAGTTAGACAAAAGAAAATATTGAGGGACTATTTTCTATGAAATCACATATTAAAATTTAACAAAATTAATCAAATTAGGAATTTTTGAGAAAAAAATATTGAAAATTTTGAGCACTCGGATTTTTTGAGTTTTTTTTTTAAGATTGTTGAGTTCAGGCACTTACTAAAACTCGTCTAGAACTCGAATTTTTGTGTACTCGCACACCCAAACTAATTGCTTAAAATTGTCATTTCAAGTCAAGGCCTTTATAATATTGTACTGGAATTATCTTTTGAGATTTAACAAATCTTGAATCTTTTGAATACCATAGGATTTGAGCATCACGTTCCTTCTTTAAAAGTTCGGTTGAACGTTAATCTTACCCGTTCTATTTGGTAGGTGACTGCAAATTGGTACAAATTATGTGCAGTTCATGAAGTCTTGCGCTCTTTAAACACATTTTTCAATTTTAGTCTTACTGGGATTACTTTTGAGTCAATTTTTTATTGGTTCTGGTCAGTTTTTTCAGTTTTTTTCACTTTTTTGAAAATGCCTTAAAACTTTCATATCTAAAATTATAGTAAAATGCTATTGTGTGACTATATTTTACAACCCAACCTAACTTGATAGTACAAAACTTTCCTATATACTCTTTAAATTCCTCTCAATTAACAATATATAACCCGCCTCGGTGGCGTAGTTGGCAAACGCGCCAGTCGTGTTGAGCCAGACCGCCGAGGACGGGGAGATCGAGGTTCGAATCTCGGTCGGGTGAACTGGGGGTGGTTTTTCCTAAATGGTTTTCCACTCTCCCTCCACGCAAATGCGGGTTCACTTCCTCTAAATTCAACCTTCCCAATTCCTAATCCATTAGTGTAATTAGTACTTAAGCGTATAACCCGAACGGGTAGTAAGACGCGGTGCTAAATAAAAAAAAAAAAAAAAAACAATATATACTTATTAAAATGAATTAGTGCCTAATGGTTTGGAAATGTATAATAAGACAGTGTAGAAACACTACACACTAATGTAAAGTGATAGTGAAGGAAGCCAACCTGAAAGGATAGTTAGGTTAGAACTAGATAGAAACAAACCTCCCCTTGCTTCATTTCCTCTCTTCTTCTTAAACTATTGGACTATTACACTTCACACATTGTTTTAAATTTTCAGAAATATTCCTTTATAATTCAAAGAGACACATCAAAGTGTATAATGTATAAAAGTATAACATTAAAAACACTAACACACTTCATTATTTCATTGCTCTCATTGTATTTTCCTCAGGAAGTGTTAGTATTTTTAGTTTTTACTTTAAGTTTTGCTTTATCTTTTTACAATTCTATTATTTTATATATTTTTTTAAGGATTCAAGTCTCAAGCTCAAAATTTTCTTAAATTCAAAAGTCCAAATATTTTAAATAATTTGAGGGTCTAATCAATTTTTTCTATCTCTTAATTATTAACTTTGAATCTGTAACAAAGTGTAAAGCATGTTGGTGGATCTTTGTTTAGGAACACGAGTCTGAAGGTGGGCGCACACCGCTCATGAAAGCTTGCAGGGCAGGCCATTTATGTACTGTGCAATTTCTTATCTCGAAACATGCCGACGTCAATCGGCAGACCACGAACAACGACCACACCCCGCTTTCACTGGCTTGTGCCGGTGGACACCTGGCGGTGGTAGAGCTTCTGCTAGCTCAGTCTGCAGACCCCTTCCACAAGCTCAAGGTAAGGACACATCTTCCTCTCTGTTTGTATCAACCATTTACTGATATATATTTCCTCTGAGAATTTAAATATTTTATCTTACATTAATTGAATTCTTTAAATTGAAGTTTAATTGAATTGAATTTTTTTTATCCGAGTCATTATTTTATTTTCGAATCCTGAAGATAGTAACTAAAGGCCCAAACCAAATAAATATTTCTTAAATTCAAATTTAAAAGTTTTTATCAAATCCAAAGAGATTCCTTTAATGTCTTATAGTGTTTTAGTTAAGAGAAATAGTTATCACTGTTTTCCCACCTTCATTGGCTTTCTCTAACGCTTAATTTATTATAAGATAATTACTTAGAGTAGGAACTGAAACCACACAAACTTGGTGTTGCAGGACAACTCGACGATGCTGATTGAAGCAGCCAAGGGCGGTCACACAAGTGTGGTGCAGTTATTACTGGACTACCCGCATTCCATCATGATGACTACTCCCCACCCGCAGCCTCAGGGCTCAACGGGTCTCCACGAAGTCCCCGATGCCGTCAGAGTCTTACCACAGGAGGACTTGCAAGTCGGCACTTCTGCTACTGCTACCACTACCACCTCAAACACTGCTACCAGTAATGCCCAGAAAACCCTACTGCGGCCAGACAGATTAACGGCTGACGCACTCGGGGAAAACAACCTTACCTCTGCCGAAGTGCAACAAGTAAGTCTCTGTTGAGAACTAAGTTGTTGGAAATAAGTTACATTTATGTCATATATATTTGACAAAAGTAAAATAAAAAATAAAATTAATTTTAACAATTTTTGAGATGTTTGTTGACTTTTACTTAAGATGGTTGTGTGTAAATTTTAAATGTAAATTAATTTCATTCATCATAGTGGTTACAGTAAAGAGGACCAGGAACAAGTAAAGGGAATAAACACCAATTGGCATTTACAATTAAATGAGGAACATAGTTTACACTCTAACCTATAGAAATCATACAAAGAGATGAAAAATTCTTGTCTCGCGAAGAAAATGTGTCGGCACCACTCTGTTTTTATATACCTCTTTTCTGTGTCTCTTTCCAAATATAACATTGTTTCAAATTTCCATCTAATTATCATTCTTTACCAATCTCCCCCTCCCCCCCTCTCCCATTTTATGGTTTCCTCTTTTAGGGTTGCGTTGTGTGTTTCACACATCCTAATGAGTTCCGATAGAATGAAACCTAGATTGAGGGTTTGGGGGATAGCGATTTTTTTTTCCCAAGAGGCAGCCATTACCTGTTTGGCCAAAGATAGCAATGTAATGTACACTGTGTTTAATTTAATTGTAAAAGCCATGTCGTGTTAGTTCCCTTTTATATGTTTCTATCCATCTTTCCTGTAATTGCTTCCAAAATATTACAAAATACCTCAAAAAGAGAAAAGAGGTTTTCCTTAAAGAGCTATATCATATCAATGTATTGTAATTGCTGTTGTTATTTTACACACAGGTGCGCAATCCACCTCTTGGTGATGGAGCAGGAGGTAATGTCCTTTCCTCTTCCCAACTCCCTACCTGCCGAGTCGTCAAAATAGACGGTTCCATCCAAGACAAGGGAAGCACACAGGATACCCTAGACTCTAAAGGAGAAAAGGTAGAATTTCAACAAAAGAGATGCAGAGAAGAACAGATTCTGCAGAAGCAACACATCTTTGAAGAACTTCAGGTAAGTTTTCCTCCCCTATAGAGTGGGATTAAATAAATTATTAAAACACACATCCAAAAAGTAAAAACTGAATGGCACTAAAAAGAATTATAAATATTTTTGAACGAATATTCAAAGAGAAGTCTGAAGTTTTTGAAGCCTCGCACACCCCTATATGTTTGTATTTATATGAAGAAACACGTTACTCTCCCAAATTTTTGCATTCAATTGTTTCAACAATTAGTCCATGATCAATGATGCACTCTTCTCCAGAATTTTTACATTCAATTGTTTCACTTATTATTCTCATAGCGTACATTGATTGGTATTAATTTCATTTGTTAAAAGAGCCTAAATCATTTACTTCACTTAACACATTTTGTTCATACACTTAAGTCATTTGCCTATAAAATTCAATTGGGTAAACTTTCTTTGTATTTAAAAATTATATCATTTACAATTGGTGGGCTTTTCGATTTTTGCAGAGCCGATAATTAATATACATATAAACCGACGACAGACATTAATTAGACATAAATAAAAGACAACCGACCTCGCTCAACAATGTTTCGCTAGATTGGTTCCTATGTGTGTTTGGTTTTTATTTCTTGGATGCACCTCATATTTCTTTTAAGGATGTTTTGATAATTGAAGTGTGCAGCCAATTGGTAAGTTTTGAGAAAATATGTTTTCAAACTTTTAAGAGTGACAATCGTATGTGGCATCCAAGTAGGTTACATAGACCCTTTTTCCACAATACTATAAAAACACTATACTGTTTTATTATTTCACCAGAAAATATTTTCTTCTTTCACATTCTAAATACTTTTAACACAATACTATAGTTTTATTTTAATATCAGAAAATGAAAATAAATGTTATACTAATGCAATATCTTGTTTTTGTCACCAAACTAAAATATTTCAACAACATAAATAATAATAATAAAATGAATAATAATAACACATTTAATACAATTTATTTTCATTTGTTTACTTTAACGAAAGATGGGCCCTATCGATTTATAGGTTAAATAGCTATTAGTTCGATATTTTTAAATATCTTTGTATTGGCACAAAAGGACACGGTTATAAAACGACTAGTTGATTGTAACTCTGACATAATTATTATTCCACAATATTTCTACTGAGATTAGTGAATACTTTTAATAAATGGTGATCACACTATTTTTGTTAAAAAAATAATGTTCTGGTAGGTATTTTTTTCTTATTCTCTCTTAATAAATAACTTGTAAATTTTAAATAGTTCGTTTTGATGAAATATTGAATAACTATTGATAGTTAAACAAGTTCAATAATCGATTATATTCAATGATACACAGCCTGCTCGATTCACAAATTAAATTCGTTCAACTAACTTCACTGCCACATGACCTAAATTCATGTGATAAAGATTTAAAATAATATATATATTTTTTAAATTGATATACAATTTTAAAATAATATTTTTGCTTTGAATTTTGCATAATTTTTTTTCAACTAATTCTTTTTCAATATTCTGAAATGAAATGAAAGGAACTTCACGTGTATTTGCTCAACTCAACATAAAATGTCACACAAAAAAGATTTAAAATGTCAACTTATTAATGATCTACTCCAACTTTTTGCTTTGTTGCTTACCTCGGATGGACGTCACGTGCACATGACAGTTACATAAGTCTGACGTGTCATTATTTAAAACCAGACTTTGAGTACAAGTCATTTACAATGAACACTGTACTACATAATGAATCACATACAGCTGTGAACATCAGAGCTACACTGCAAGAGGCTGTTTGTGAATAGGGCACTGCCTTAAATGAAGATACACTTCCAATATATTGTGTCAGCGATAATGCTCCAAATTTTTGTTTTGCAGTTAATTCCTTGATTATTTTCATTCCATGTTTTGCCCATTCCCTACAATTAGCTATCCATGATGCCAAAGCCGAATGTCCTGGGGTTTGTACGCTTTTGACAAAGGTAAAAGCAATTGTGGGTCATTACAGTCGTATTCCAGCCGCAAGAAAATGATTACACATTGTAATGGAAGAGATGGGACCGCCAGTACTCAAGTTAATTCACTTTGTGGATACAAGGTGGTCCAGCGAGTATAACATGCTCTTAGGAAAGCTGTTGGAGCTGAACTTGCCAATTCAGAAAATAACATCGAGGTCCTGACCGCAGTTGAATGGAAGCAAGCGGCAGGCATTGTAGAGGTTCTTGGGCCACTAGCTGAAGCCACCAAGGAGACCAGTGGGGACAGTTATCCAACCTCTTCAATGGTTATACCCATCCTGCATTGCCTCAAATCTCATCTAAATGTTTTTATCACCAGCAAGAAGGATGGTGTAATGTTCGCAAGAAATCTCGCTTCAGTTTCTATGATTCAGAACCGATTTTCTACCTATCCATGCTATGCGACCCAAGATTTAGAGGTGTCTTGATTGATGATATGATGGCAGTAAACAAGCTAGCAATTGATGTTAAAAAGTTAAGTGACAAGTCATCTTTAGACACTAATGTAAGAGATGAACAACCCTCATGCTCCTCTTCTAGTTTTGGACTATGGTAAAGTTTTGATTCCATACCAAATATCACCCAACCGGCAATAGACAACAATAAGGAAGTGAAATCAACCACGAGTGCCTAGATCAACAAACCCCTATATCTGGTGGAGGGAAGGGGGTTCTCGAAAATACCCAATGTCTCCAAGGTATCCCTCAAATACCTGGAAATACTTGCTACAAGTGTGTGTAGTGAAAGGGTCTTTTCTAGTTCATGAAACATGGTAACTGCCAGAGAAGAATCGTTTACTCCTATTCATGTCGAGGAATAAACATTTCTTCAAAATAACTTGAAGAAAAAGTGACACTTCAAACTGCCCGTGTAAATATTTTCTTACAATTTTTGTTTTTATTTTAACTTATAAAAACTGTTTGATTTTGATATAATTTATCCTAATATGCGGGTTTTAAAAAAAAAAAAAGTTACAACATAACCTGCCCTGAAGTGAATATTTTTTAAAGTTTAATTGCAAATCAAATGTAGGATAATATCGTTGCATAATGTCACAGGCCTGAGTAAATATTTTCTTAGCATATAATTTAACCTAATATAGTATATATCTATATTGTTTTATCAAATATAATTGTCTATTTACGTGCCCAAGTAAATGTTTTTTAGTAAGCCTACATAATTTTGTTTAAAAAAGGTTGATGTCTTATTGTGTGTTATTACATAATTAGGTTAAATTGTAATGTTTTATTTAAGTTAGTTAAAATTTATTCATTTAATAGCATTTTAACTAAATATAAATATATCAAGGCTAAAAACATCAAAGATTTTTAGAAAAATAATTTGTTTTCAGAGCTATTATTAGTTGCTAAAATTTTATTCAAACTTGAATTCGACTTTGAGAATGTTCTCGAATATTCGCTTCGACTTCTCTTTGAACTGAAAAAACTGGCTTCGCACACCCCTACATTTCACTAATTCAAAACTGTCTGGATGCAAACAATTTAGCGATTACATATTTTCACTGAGAAGGATGATAACCTTAGACATTTTCTTATTTTTTTCATTCAACGCAAAATCCCTATCACAGGGGAGGAAACTGTGCCCTGTGCATAGAAATTTCTGGTGTACTTCACTAAAAAGGCCACTTGCCACAAAGTAGTTGTAAGAAACATATTTGAAGCGCTTCAGATTAATGAGGACAATCACTGCATTCTTCAAGTGTCTATTTGGTTGTATACGGGCACGTGCTTGCATCATTGCATGCATGCTCCCATCATCATTTTAAAACTTGACAAATTTTACAGAAGTGATTCAAGTATTTTAATGTGTGGTGTATGTAACAGTTGTCTTGAGTGTGAAAAACTGGACACACTGAAGAAACATGTCTTCTCTAGCGGGCATGTTATAAATAAATCGTTGAACGTAGGGGTCGCTGGCTGTAGCAATTGACAAAGCACGATTTTAGAAATGAACCAGAGGGCGAAGAAAGCCGAGATAGAAAAGACTGACTTCATAAGTGATACTGTGAAAATGTGTTTGAAAGCAAACATTCCTCTACAAAAATTAGATCACTCTGCTGTTCGCTCGCCAATATCTGCAAACAGAAGTTGTCTATATATGCCTAAGCCTATAGGTTCTTATGCCTGTCACTTTGCTACATAATGCTAATTTTTAAAATATAAATGCTACAAAATACTATTTTTCAAAACCAAAATGCCATTTTTACAAATAATTTATGCTAAAAAACAGTGTTTCAACTCATAACATATAAAGAAATACATGCATTCTCAATTTAATGGTAAACTTTTTGTGTACATACAAAGGAAACACGCTAGGAAAATATGACAAAACCTGCCCGGGGCACACAATGTGACTGCTGCACATAGACCTTTGTTCCAGAGCAAATACAAGCTGCCCTCTGAAGAGAAACAATGGTTTGTGCTGCCATCTCACGGAAAATAATACAACTACCTTATTCGGTGGGAAGAGGACTTATGTAGACTGCTTTTCAACCAAAAACTCAACATGTGTTTAAATGTAACATAGACCCTTATTCGGCTGCACATTTCAATTATTGTTTTTGTTTGAATATTACGAATATTTGATTGTATATAAAGGAAATAATAAGATTAGGCCTATACATTTAAACAAGGAACATTTCGTTAAACAATAAATAGGACACCTTCCAACATAACTATAAATAAATAAAAGTATCCATAATTGTTCCAGTCTGACTGTACCCAACTACAAAAGTTGGTTGTTGATGATCACTTGGATGTAGTCAAGCATCTCATTAAGCACTCGTCAGAAGTAAGCCGATCAGACAACAGCATGGTGAGTATCTAATGATACTTAAATCTCAACTTGTAAACCTTTTATCAACATAGTCTGATGCAACCAATACTCAATATTTTTATGTTTGATTTGGATGCTGACACTTTCAGAAAATGGAGGTATCAAAAATTTGGGGTATTGAGATGGATTCTTTCGATACTAATAAGAATTAAGGGTATCAATTTATCAACAAATTGCATTTGACATCCCCAGTTATAATTTTAATCCAGAACTAAAGATACTAAAATAATATAAATGGCTTAAACACTCCATCTATAGGAAAATACATTTTGATTGTAAAAAGGCTCTTGTGGATATCTGAATTAACTCTTTTTTTTTTTCAGGGTATGGAATGCGATATGCAGCTTAAACCCACCAGTCAACAGCTCTTGCAGGATGTGCCACCCCAACTGGGGGTCCTGGGTGCAGCTGGAGTCCCTGGAGTGACAGTCTCAACTGCCACACTGGTACCTGGGGTGCAGCCTCTCGGGCTAAACATAGAAATAGCCTCTCAGGGTGAGTAAACTAAGTTTTTTATTGCTTTGCTATCTTTTCCATAGGAATATTTCTTTTATTTCTAATTTGGTTCTTATTAAGTGGCAAATTAATTACTGGGGCCTGGTTGTTAGGTTAACACCTCTTATACTCCTCATCAAATGTTTCCAGCATGTGGCTTTGTCAGTTTAGTAGTCCTCCATATTCCACCATTTCTCCTCCTTTAACTGTTTACATTCTTCTTCTCTCACTTGCACACATTCTGTTATCTGCTTCCCCATCGAGTGACCTGGTGGTCTGGTGGTCTTAGGGTAAGGTGTCAGACTTCTGTGCTGGGGTCCGGGGTTCGATACTCGCTCTCGGCACAGATTTATCTGATTGTCAAACCCTTCCTTCACCTCTGACAAGACGTGTATTAATCACGAATTGCGAATGTGTGGAATGCCAGGGCTTCACCATGGTTCGGATTCCACGTTAAACTGTAGGTCCTCCATTTCATCTCACAATCACTCTACCGTTACACATTAGCGTAAGTGTGTACAACCCGAACGGGTAATAAGACGTGGTGCTAATAATAATTCTTCCCATCTATTTCTTTCCATTTTGGTCTTTTTCCTACATGCTTAATCTCCACCATTCTTTTTGGTATTCCATCATCATTACATTACCATACCATCTCAGTCTTGCTTCCTCTATTATTTCAAATATCCAACTCCCAGTACTCCCACTCTTTCCCGGATAACTTTATTCCTTATCCTCTTTCTCCTCCGACACCTTAGCTCATTCGGTAGCATGACTGCCTAGTGAGCTAAGGGTTCCGAGTTCGATTCCTGGTATGGCTGAAAAATTCATCATTGGTGAAATATGGGTTTACCCTTTCAAATTGATAAATTAACAGCAGGGGACTGGATGTTGTGCCTGTTCTAATCTTGAGTTAAGATTATAAGGTGTATGAAGCTACTACATGCCTAGCCAGCCGGTAGTGGAAAAATATATGGCTTGAATTAAAAATAAAAACTGACCCAGACTATAGGCTGGAAACAATAGTGGATGTAAAATCTGGTTTTTCCTCCTAACAGCTAACATGCTCCTTAAAAACCTCATTCTCATGGTGTCCTCTCATAAGAAACACCTTAACGGATATTAAAAAAAAAAAAATCAAAGGGCTTATAGTAAATTAGATACGAAATATATATTTTAAACTAGCTTTATCTGTCTTTTAAAGCTTTACCATTCTAAAAGATCTTAAGTCATCAACCATTCAGATTTATGTAATTGCTGCGATTGTATTTTTAGGTGTGGTCCTTAATTCTGCCATGGCAGGCGCTCTGTTCCATCAAGGCCCCAACAACACCATCTCTGTCCATAATGCTTTTTACACGGGCAAGAATCAAACTCAGATCTCCCTGCAGCAACAGGCTCCACCCAGTCTTCAACAGCAAGCGCAGACACTTCTGACACTTTCTTCAGCAACTGTCAAGGACCTGACCCCCGTCAACATAGTGGTGGGTACACCTGTCATCAGCACCGTGTATCCACCTCTACCCCCCACCACGCAGCAGCAGCAGCAGACCATCAGTGCCAGCGCTGACGTCGTTCAGGTCAGGGAATATTACATCTTTAGTCCAATTTTCATAAGAAGAATTTTATTTGATAGCTAGAAAAGTTATTACTTAATAGATTTAATTTCACATACGTCACGTCATATGATATGCAGTTGTCTATTTTTATAAATTTCATCAAAACCTTTAAAATAGCACAAATAAGATAAATGAATATTAACGCAAATCATTGTAATTATTGCACTGTCCATATGGAGGCGACCCGGTTCGATTCTTGTGTCCAGCTTTCATTTTTCATCTAATTAAAGTTAATAATATAAACATTGAAAGGAGGCGAGAAGGGAAATTCTAACGCCCACAGGAAAATTGTATGCCTCAAAGTCAAAATTAAAAACACACCAAATAACTTAGTTTTGAAATTTTTGGGGTACATCAGTCCTCTTCTTCGCTGAAGAGGGTAACTAAAACACACCTATACAATATCATGATTTTTACTTATATATTACATATTATTACATAATAACCTGAACTGGCAGTAAGATTCAGTGCTAAAAAAATCACTTATTCTTCCAGGCAACTGCTATCAGCGATCGACCGAAAGCGAAACCAGTGTCTAAAAAGGAAAGCAAAAATCTTCGTAAACAGCAGCAGCAAGCTTATCAGATTCACTTGCAACAACATCAACAACAACAGTTACAGCAGCAACAGCTCCATCAACAGCAACAACAGCAGCAGTTGCATCAACAGCAGCAACAAATGCAACAACAGCAAACTCTTCAGTTCCATCAGATGCATTTCAACCAGCAGGTCTGTAACACTTGTTCATTTATTTCTGCTCAATTAATAAATCTTTTTGTATATGAGAAAATTAATCTGAACCATCTATGCTGCTGTGACACCAAATGTTGGCACCAGACCTGTGTGCGGCTTTTATTATAAAATTAATTGGGACTTATTTACTATTTTGAACTTATTTTTTAAAATACGTTTTCATGGTTAAAAAAAACGGGGGAGTAATATATTGTTAAATTTGTTGGTTAAAGAGGGTATCCACAAACCTTGAATAGTCAGGAAATTTTAAAGCTAAGAAAAAGTTAAGGGAATTTTGAAAGCTAAGAAAAAGTCAGGGAATTTGACCATGGAAACAGGGAAAATTAGGCATTATCATTATTTTAACAAAACAAGAGAAACATTAATAATGCTTTTGTTAACTCTTTTCCATTATTGTATATTATGGCAATCACAGATGAAGTTGGCTAATAATAACCTTCAGACAAAATTTGATGCTTTGATTATTTTCTTAACCTCAACCAAGCGTCATCTAATGCACATGTGTGTAAACTTTATTTGGTTTAGATGGAACGAAAGGGCTCAATAAAATTCACGAGACAATATCCGATCATGTATTTCATTACATATTCACTTGTATGAGTAATGAACATTAAACTAAAGCAACAACATTATTGTATATCTCCACTAATTAGATTCGTTCCTTGTTAATCTTAAACACATTAAGTGCATTTGAGCCTGGATCTCCCCATCACCGGGACTGACACCTTTGTCAACATGCTCACCATGCAGGTCACAGACAATTAATATCAGTTCAAACACGTGTGCCATTGAAGATCGATCCATACTTAGTGGCCAACATTGATATAAACGGGTAATCAAAAAGTACTAGACATACTCGTGTGTATTTATATAGCAAAAGGTGTGTTTGAAAACGCCCATAAGACGGAGGTGTCAATTTTACCAAAATATAATATATATTCACTTTCGAATGAAATTTATCATGGCAAAGTGTGAAGTGATGGTAATGACAAGGAAGAGGGTAAACCATAGTAAAGCTATAAGGTTGACTGGAATAGAGCAGAAAAAATTACAGAACGTAAATTATCTTAGAAGTAGAGAGGATTTAATGAGAAGAGTGACAGCAGGAAGAGTTGTTCTTTAGTTGCGTAAGAGAACTGCTTTCAATTAAACTCATGTTTGTATAGCAACAATATTCGATTTATTTTGACCCAAATTTTTTTTTTTTCTATCAACATTGCAAACACACTGATTGACTTTTTCTTGTATTCTCTGCATACCCACCTTAGTCAATAATGTATTTTTATTGTCTCAAGCAATTGTAATAATAACTACAAAAATACTGTCCTTGCTCTCGCTCCCTTTCACTTCACATGAAATGATATTAATTAATATTGTGACGATATGGTGGTTTCATGTTGCAGCTCTTTGAACAACCGTTGACCCAGCAGGAGCATCAACACCTTCAGCAACACATCCAGCAAAAACAGCTGCAAAACCAGCAATTGCAACAGCTTCAGCAACAACAGTTGCAACAGCAGCAGCAACAACAACAGCTGCAACAGCAACAGAACCTGACGAAGCAGGCTATACCGAACTATTCGCACCTGCTGGCTCACTTCCAGTCCATGGATCTGGACAACCCCTCTCCCACACTCACTACCCAGTCGAGCGCAGTCATCACCAAAAGAACAGTCATCTCAGCTGCGGTAAGCTACTATCCTCTGATGTGGTAGTTTCTACCTAATGTTCTGAAGCTTAGTTAATTTTATTTGCAATAAAATTAAAATATTCTCTATTATTCGATAGAATAAAAAAAGTTATTGCTAAAAATTAGAGTTGGGTCAAATCCACTATTTTACAACACTGAATCTCCAATTTACCTTTCACATCCAAATTCTAACCTTTTTTGGAAATAATTATGAACATAAGAGTTAGGAGTGTGCGAAGTCCACGTTTTCAAATCGAGCGAACTTGAATCGAATATATGAAATATTCTCGGAGCCGAATCAAAGTTCGAATATTTTCTTTTAGTCGTTTTATGCTTAAAAAATATATTATGGTTATTTATATAAATTAATGCACTGTTACTTGGAAAATGTTTTATTGCACCATGGTTTATAATAGTTCGTGTTAATCTGATAAATCACAACTTACAAATAAATTACTTCAGATTTTTTCCATATAAATATTAATTTGTAATGAATAAAACAGCTCAGAATGGCTATAATTTAACACATGTTGAGTATTTTAGCTGTCATTATTTTTATTGGCGAAGCTTCGAAGTCAGAATTTGTTTCGAAGTGAAGTCGAATCTGATGTTTGTTTCGAAGCCAAGTGTAAGTTTCCAAGCTTTGCACACCCTTAATAAAAGTAAATATAAATATAATGGATAATATAAAATACAAATATAATGGTAGACAAAATAATGTTACATTTCCTTTTATAATACATTCATTATAACATTAATACATCAGGTGTAAAATTATTGGTCTGGGGCCTGGTTGTTAAGTTTATTCTAAAATTATTTTAATTGGCTCTGAACAACTGATAAGCAGTATTAATGCTCTAAAATAAATGTCACTTGAAAAATTGCAAACAACTTTTTTTTTCAAGGATTTGAGTCTTGAATCCAAAATATTCTCGAAACCTTGAATCTCAAGTATCCTTAAAGATTTTAAAGTCCATCCTTACTTAAAAGTTATATCACTGAATAGGACAGACATTATGCCTTGCAACATTAAAATAGAAAAAAAACACTTGGCATTAAATACTGCTGCTACTAAAAAAAAGCTCAATCTTAGATTAAAAAAGTTAAGGTGTATAAATAATTAAACAATAAACATTAGTTATGTAATTGGATTTTAGAGATGTGCAGAACTTTGAAAACCTAAACTTTGTTTAGAATATTTGTTTCCTTTCAAAAGTAAAATTCAGGATTCAACAATTACAAAGCTTTGCCAAAAACTGTATTTGGGTTAATGTTTTTTTAGTCATTTTCTGCTGTTATTTATATCACAAATGAGTATTCACATTAAAAAAATCTAAAAAATTATATTACTTTTGTGGTAATCACTTAATTTATCATTTTAACTCAAAATATTTCAACTATGTATGAAATAAAACATTTTATGGATGGACCCTTCGAAACCTTAAAGAAATAAAAGATTAAGGATTCGAGAAAATTTCAGATTTGAGTTCCAAATCCTTAAAAAAAATTATTGTTTTTTGATTTTCAACTTAAATTTGTTTTAGAGTTCTAATACTGCCTATTGGTGGTTCAGAACCAATTATAATTTAGTATAAAATTAACCAGGCCCAAGACCAGTAATTTAACACTTAACTGAATGTATGATTGTTATAGGTAATGAATTCATTATAAGAAAGAATGTTAACATTTAGGTACTATTTTTATTTTATTTTATTCCATCATTTCAATTTCCATTCTTATGTTCATAATTTTTTTCCAAGATCAGATTTGGAATCGTAGATAAATTGGATATTTGGATTCGAGATTTGATTTTGTAAGATATTGGATCTGACCCAGCTCCAAAACAAATGTTAACGTTTAGTTACTATTTTAGTTTCTATCATTCGGTTATATTTATAGTTCCTCTTTTGTTTATCACTTTTCCCAAGATGCGAATTCAAATTTGGGATTCGTCAGTAAAATATATCCGAGATTTGGATATGTAAAACAATAGATTGGACCCAACTTTATTATTTCAGGGCAAACTGGATGGTAGCGACTTATCAGGAATCTTGTCTGATCAGAGCTTGTGTCAGCTTTTCCCGGTGGTTGGGATGACTCATTGTCTCTAGAGGCAGCCGACAAGTTATTGGAACGAGGGGACACACCTGAACTAGATTTTGAAGAGGCCATGGAAGAGGTCGCTCAAACACTCGGTGAGTTCACAGCTATCGGCAGAACTAATTTTTTTTTTCTGTTACCAGGCTTACCACAAAAGCTTGGGAAGTTTTTAAAATAAAGGGGAGGAAAAATAAATATCTTAAAAATTATTAACTCTTTCCCTTGGCAGCTCGCACTCATGCACAACGCGTTATGTGCCAAGTTATGCAGAGCTCACATTATTTTGAGCTCAATTTTCCTGTCACTGCATTTTAGCGAAAATTAACTAATGACAATGTTGACATAAAACATTATTTTATTGTGTTTGCGCTTATAAATTTATATTTTTTCTTACCAGATATCACTGCATACACACTTGTTGTAGGCTCCTGACATTCTTTTGATAGCATTCAAAAGCTTAGTTATTAATAACAACAGTTTGTTTTTAAGTCTTGATAAATGCTTGTGGCTTGTAAACATGGCTTCGATTAGTAGACAAAACATAGCAGATGAAAATGTAAAATAACTTTTATTTGCTAATTCTGATCATAGTGATTTTAGTAATAATTCCAAGAAATGTATCAAGTAGTGAAAGTGATGAGGACATGCAAGAAAAGAAATCGAAACACTATTAGCCTCGAACAGGGTTCAAAACCCTGTTGATTTGGGTTTGGGAAATTTACTGCTATCAAATGCAAAATTAATTGTTTGACATTGCAGGATTCAACATGCCATTTTATTCATTTTCAAAACATTTTCCTCTGGTCACTATCTATCCACACATAAGAACAAACTGAAGAATTCTCTAATCGTGTTCCTGACAAAACACACGACTTTTTTCATTGTAGATTTAATTCTTGGAATGTTTGAAATGCAGAGGACATTCAGGCAATGGTTACCTAGAAATTCGAATGGAGATGTATAAAAGGACTTCTCTTGAAGATTATTTTCACTTGTCTCATGGCAAGGGAGTGATACACCAAATTATTCCCTTGTCATGCCCAGGGACAGATACTTCCTGTTACGTTCTTTTTTACATTTCAATGATAATGAGGAACATTTTCTAAAAGGTAGACCTGCTATGACCCACTCTTCAAAATTAGACCTATAATAGAACTTGTAATGGATACTTACATATCTCCCTGGTTCAGAACTCAGTTAATGAGACTAATCTCTGTTTCAAGGGGAGACTATGGCTTTAAGCAATACCTGCCCTCAAAACATTCAGCTAAGTGGGGTGTCAAAGTTTTGTCTCTTTGTGACAGTAAAACTGTTGCTTATTTTTTCTCTTTTTTATGTGTACATAGGTAAATCTAAGGATCTAGGCGATATTTAAGTCTCAAGTCCAAATTGGTAGCCCACTACAATAAATGTATGAATGGAGTAGACAAATTTGACCAGATGTTTACAAACTACAGGAATACCCATAAAAATATAAAGTGATACCATCTTCTTTGGTTTGTTTTGACTGAAACTACCTTTTTCTTAGGACGAATTACATTATGGCTACAGGTAAAAAATATTTGGGATTAATTATCGCTATGCATTGATTGAAGGGCTGTTGCTAAATTACAACAGACCAGTTTCTGCTAAATGGTTACTTTGTATCTAAGGGTGTGTGAAGTCCATCTTTTCAATACGAAGCGAACTTGAATTGAATATATGAAATATTCTCGAAGCTAAATAGAATATGTTCTTACTTTATGATCTAAGATATTTGGAAAATGTTTTATTGCATAATGGTTTGTTAAATTTCATGTTACTCTGACAAATCAAGTTATCACAACAAGCAATTCAATTACTTCAGATATTTTTCATATAAATATTCATTTGTAATGTACAAAACAGCTCAGAATGGCTATAATTGAACATAAATGAATATTTTAGCTGTCAATATTTTTATTGGCGAAGCTTTAAGCCAGAATTTGTTTGAAGCCAAGTCGAAGTTTAAAGCTTTGCATGCCCCTGTTTGCTATGTTTTAGCTAAGAGTGCAATTATAGGCCCTTTCATTTAAAGGTTTTTTTTAAGAGTGAGTTTTGATTTTGAGTTATTTTTTTTGGAAGAGTACAGGTTAAAAAAGAACACAAAAGTTCACACTTTACATTCATGCTGTCACTGGAGGTTTTACTTAAACTCTAAAGTAATTATCTTGTATTGTATTATAATGAAGAAAAAAAATTTTAGAACTTAAGCACTAAGAGTTTTCTCTTCTTTTCAGCTGCTGCAAACAGAAATGAGCTGAAGCTAGCACTGCCCTCCCTCCGAGATAATAGAAATGCAGAGGCTTATGCTGCCGGTTTTCATGATGCGCTAGCCTCCATGCAGGAGGACCTGGCCAGGGTGGAATACATAGCCGTACCTACCAACGGCACTACGCCGCTACCAGCAGCCCTGCAGGTACTATTTCATCAAGCCTGCTCTCAGCAAACATATTTACACGCTTCCGTGACCACATAGTCTAAAGCGCTATTCTCACAATAAACTAGGCTGCCGATGACGAGGAGATCAAGGTTAAAATCTTGGTCGGGTCTAATGAGGGTGGTTTTCCAAAATATTTTTCCACTCTCCTACACAAATGCATGTACACTTCTTCTAAATACAATCTTTCTAATCCTAAAAGCATTAGCATAATTATTACATAAACTTATAACCCCAGTAGGTAGTAAGACAAAAAAAGAAATTAACAACTCTTTAAAACTCATAGATTCAAAATGTTAGTTATGTTGTACTTATTTATGTATTTTTAAATACTCAAATCTTTAGACAATTGTTATTGCACATTGTTTGCAACATTTAATTATAAACTGATAAATACATTTAATAACACAAAATGCAAATCAAATACTTCAGATTGGTTCATATAAGAATCAAATAGCCAAAGCTATTATTTATGCTTTTAGTGAGGATTACTCCATCTAGATATCATATTCTGAAAATTGAAAAATGACACCTGGACACGGGAATCGAATCCGGGACCTTTGGCTTAGTACGCCAATGCTCTAACCACTTCCTAAACTTTCTAAAAGAGGAAACCATAAAACACAAAAAAGAGAAAAAGGATATTTGTAATTTGGAAAAGAATGATTAATTTTTTATTTTAAATTCAGTGGATGAGGCCTTACAATTTTTTTGGAAGTAAGCTAGAAAATAATATGATATTTAAGTAGAAATTTGATATAGGTCTACTACACTATTTTATGAATACGTATCTCTAATCTGAATCTCCAATTTAACTTTGAATAAGAGTCAAAATCCCAATCTTGAAACATTTATGATAATAAAGGAAAAATAAGTGTAAAGGATAATAGAAAATATAAATAGTAACTAAATGTTAACTTTTTTCATATAATCTATTCATTATAACATACATTCTAGTTAAGTGTTAAATTACTGGTCTGGGGCCTGGTTGTTAAATTCATCCTATAATAATAATGGTTCTGAGCCACCAATAAGTAGTATTATGTATTTTTTTTAAATATCTTTTTTTGAGCATTTGTGTCTTGAATTCGAAATTTTTTCAAATCTCGTTTATTCTAAGGATTCGAGGGCTCATCACTAGTAAAATACTTAGCACCGCGTCTTACCACCCGTTCGGGTTATAGGCTTATGTACAAATTACACTAATGGGCTAGGAATTGCGAAGGTTGAGTAAAGAGGAAGTGAACCCACTTTTGTGTGCGGGTAGAGTGGAAAACCATTTAGGAAAAACCCCCCACAATTTTCCCTAGCAAGATTTGAACCTCTATCTCCCCATCCTCGGCAGTCTAGCTGCTATTCTGAGCTGTTGTACACACAATTACTATATTAAAACTGATTAATATAAAAATGATAAATAAAAACAATTGTGTGAAAAATATAATTTCAAGCCTTTTAATGCTATTTATTATATAAATAACCACAATATAATATTTCTTCTATAATAAACAACTAACAAAATATATTTGAAACTTTGATTTGGCTTTGAGAATATTTCATACATTCGAGTTCACTTCATATGGAAAATGGGCTTTGTACACCTTTGGTCAGACCCAAATGTTTGGGAAAAATTTTCATTTTCTCTTGTATTATATCAGGTTCAACATGCTGGAGGTCTGCAGCTTCAATATCAGCAGTACCAGCTGGCAACCGGCCTACAGGTGGCTCCAAATGGTGTACAGCTGCAGACAGGAGGAACCCTAGAAGTGACAGGGGGAATACAGATTACAGGCGCTCCTGGTGCCACCCAGATACTCAACCCTCGAAACTTGGGCGGGCTGCAGACTGTAACTGGTGCGCCTTTCCAGCCGGTATTGCTACAGACACCTCAGATTGGTGAGTGATTCAATTTCATATACTTTATATGCAGTATTAATTATGATTCGAAGGTAACTTTATAAAACCCTAACAAAAGTTTCAAATTGTAAGTAAATTTTGTTTTGTGAAGATAAAACTTTTGATTTTCTATTTGTGTAAGTTTTATATACAATGCTTTAGTAGTGATTTACTAGTCATAACTGCATGAAATGGAAAAATGTGATAGCTTTTACAAAATTTTTGGGTAAAGAAGATAGCTTTGCTCTGTTTAGCAATGCATTTAACTTTTAACCACTAGCATAGTGCAAACATAAGTATTGTAATTAGTTGAAGACAATTTGTACAGAATAAAATTTGTAGTATATACAATAGGGCTGTAAATCATGGTTAAAAGAAAGCGTAATAACCAACGCATCTACCTGGATACTACTTTTTTAGAAATAGTTGAAAGTAAACACTAATGTGAACAAAAACTCATCTAAAATCTAGCTTTTGCCATTAACTGGCAACTTGGAAGATAGGAGACGAAGGAAGTCAATTAATGACTGGAGGAAAATAAGTTTAAATTTGTTTTTGATTGTGGTGTTGTTTTCTCAACAATTTCTACGCCATTTTTAATCACATTAGTTATTCCGTTGACTTTTAATTAGAGATGGGCAACTTGATTTTTCTAACCCACCTTATCCTGACAATTATTCGAGATTCGGGAATTCGGTGCTTAACTATAGTCGATGGTCGAATCTTTCACCTCATAAACAAAACATAATATTTTGAATTCAAAAACTTAGTTAGGCCTACTTTAAAAGCACAACTTAATACATAATGTTTATTTTGTCGGACTAAAGAGATTAGCATGAATAAAATCATTATTTTTAAAAAAATTGTTAGGAGGGAAAATCTTACGTGCCTAATACCCTACCCTCCCACCTTTATGGGAAACTTGAACTCGTAATAATGTATGTTTAGTTGCTAAGCATGTTGTTTTAGTCTTTATTAAAAATATCTGTTAGTATTTTTATTTTTGCTATCTTATTAAAATAAATTATAATCCTTCAATGATGATTAAAGTTGATCAAAGGATAACTAGACCTAATCTGTTTTATTTTTAAAAAAATTTTAGAAACTTAACTCATTCTGATAACACTTTTAAAAATAACTAAAGACACTCAAATTTTGATTGATTTGATTTTCAAACGATAATATGAGTCTAGATTGTTTAATTTGGCTGGATTTTAACCTGTATTTTGCGAGGGGTGGTTGGGGTTGATTAAAATTGAAAGCTTGATTGGAATAAATCTCAATTTACATTTTAGGCCTATATTGTCTTCTAACATAGGTCTCTTTGTAAATCATTAAAATTTCTAACAATTGGCTAGGATTCGGATTCAAGATTCGAAAATAAAACGTAGATTTGAATTCGAGAAATAGTGGATTCGACCCATCTCTACTTTTAATATAAACAATTTTAAATTTTAAAATTGCAATCCATAAAAATCTTTGTGGAAGGTCCAATCAAATCTCAAAAACAACCGACATGTTTAATGTGCATGCACCTAAATCCGGCTGGCCAACCTGTGGGCCGCATGCGGCTCACCACATTCTTGGTGCCCCCTCAGATTATTTTTATGCTATCGGCTACATTAGTGGGAAATCAAGCTGCACTTAACACAGTAAATAACGATAAATATAGTATTAGACAAGCTGTTCTTCCCTGAATCCCACCACTCCTTTTCTTCTTCAAACCACGCTGCCCTGGAAACCCTAGAAGAGAAAACGGGAGTATTTAATTTCAACAACCAAAAAAAAAAAAAATTTTTTAAAGGAGGGGGGAGGTGGAATTTGCGAAAGTTTCGCATGGGTTCTATAAATACAACATTCTAACCATCTACTAAGAGTAAAATACTTAAGTTTGAACAGGCAACTGTAGAACCAAAGCAATAAAAAAAATAATAATCAAGAAACCGATAACATCAGTATCTAATTGAACTCTTGCCATGCTGCCATAGTTCACTTGGTGTTTTACTCTCGTCTTCTGAAGAAGGGGGCAGGTGTACCCAGAAAATGTAATAATTATGAATTTTGTTATGTTTTTTATCATGAACTTTGAAGCCTACAGTTTTCTTCGTAAGTGTGTAGGCCCTTCTATCCTTTTTTCATTGTTTAATTTAGAACAGCATTTTGGGGCTATTTTGCCTTTTTAAAATTAAACATCTAAAGTTTTATGGGTCAACTTACATTTTAACTAACATGTGAATTTGCTGTGCCACTCAGAAGATTCTTCTCTCGGTTTTTGACGAGCGTGTGAATCAACATTTATTCTATTAATCCAAATTTGTATAATCTGTTCTAATAATATGTAGACCTTTAAATTCATATTTTATGAATGCACTTTTATTGCACTTTTGTATAAAATTGGACTAAAAACCCGTTAAGACATTTTATATAAACACACACACAGAACAGGAATAGGCTTAATGAGTTTTTATTTTAGCAACACATCTTACTACCACTTTGGGTTGTACGCTTTTCTACTAATTACGCTAATTGGTTTTAGCGATTAGGAAATGTACCAGCATTTGTGTGGAGGGATTGTGGAAAACTATCTTTGAAAAAAAACTTTGTATAGGCCTACCCGACTGAGATTCGAACCTCGATCTCCTCTTCCTCGGCAGTCTAGTAATGTTTTTGAATATATACTCTCACAAGTTATACCTTGATTTTTTTATTGCCACATTGTCTGATAAAACAAAGGGTTTTCCATCACATAAGTACTTAATTTAAAGGTGTCTACTCTTATTAGAACAGAGTATGCTAGCATGGTGTTTCCTTCTCCCAAAAGTTAACTTGAGTAATGTAGTATAACAATTAACTTTAGTTGACATGAATAACTCACTCAGCCTTTATGGATTTGGTTTTAATCTATTTTGGTGAAGGGACACATTCATAGAAGGCAAAAAAAAAAAATTAGTTATAAATGTAAGTAGCGTAGTGGGCTAGTGCAAGGTGAACCAGTGTAGCACCCCTTACAGCATTCCCTGGGTGTGCAGCCACACCTTCTGAGCCGAGCAGTGCCCCAGCACCTGCACAGGCAATAGCTGCACCGGCCACTCAATACGTTCAGCCAACTTGCTCTACCCACCAAGTTCAGGTAGCCACGCAGACTGCCACCGAGAAGAAGATTATCTCTGCACAAACCACTCCTTCAGGGGGAGGGAAAGGCAAGAAAGTGCGTTACCCCATACAGGCACGCCAAGAGTCAAAGACGGTCACACCCGCTAGTTTCCCTGCGCTGTCACCGCAACAGCAGCAGCAGCAAAACAACTACCAAATAGATCCCAATACAGGTTTGTTCTACTTTGACAGCAGGGGAATGATCTCAAGAATGTTTTTTTTTAAACATATTTTTAGCTATTTGTTTTTGCCAACTTTAAAACAAGTTTTGTTTAAAAGCTAGGGATTGGTTTTTCAATCATTGAATTCTAAATAATAGTTGAGAATTCAAATAACTTATAGACCCAAAACTTTTTTTTTTTCATTTCTTAAAGCAACAATGCTGTATATAATTTGTTTATTCCAAATAGTTTTAGGTCAATCATAACGAGCAAACCTCTGACATTGATTTACCACTCAACAAGATGTGAACTACATTATATAACAACAAATGTTAACGGTCAGCTATGATTTTGTTCTTTATAGCGAATCAAGAATTTATGAGAACAAAATCAGAGTTTAGAGTCCTCCCAATAGAATTCCTGAATTATGAATAACCATAATTTTTTTAGGGGACCATCAATATGTATAATCACTTTTAATACCTGAAACCGTATTTAAGATTTTTGTTCCTTTCGTGGCACATACATTACCTGATATAGAAATGTCACTCCCTTGTATATGTTTTGAATTATTGGTTTAAACGTTAAACATATACTAGTTCCACTGTGTAAATTTATTTAATTTGCAAATTGCTGTGTAGGTCAGTTTCTAAGCTATATAATTCCCTAACTAAACCAGCCAACCATATTTTTTAGAAATTGTATTTCCATATAAAAAATAGCAAGATCTCTAAAAGCTGACACTATCTTAAAATTTTAATTCAAGAACCTTTATGTTCATCACTTGTAATTTTGTTCATTGATATATATGTTGTTGCGATGTCAAAATTGGATTATGAAAGTTATAAATGAATCTCGGAAATTCAAGAAATTTGCAAAAAACTGAAAATAAAATAACTGCCCTAAGAAAATTACAGACCAAACGGAGAATTGATTATTTTTAATAATACCATACAGACCAAAAAATAGGCAATACTTTTCCCCCCAAAACAGTCTTTAGAATACATTGCATCTATCTCAAATTAATTAATTGCATTTAAAATTAAATAGCCAAAGTTGTGTCCAGGTGTCATTTTTCAATTTTCAGAATATGCATTTAAAATGTTTATGAGTTTCATCTTAAGTGTTTGAATGAACTTTAAGATAATTCATTGCAAGCGCCAGCCCAATTTCAATAAGGAACTTTAGCACTAAATAAATTATATATTTACTTTAGTAAATATAATTTATATTTTATTACTTTCAAAGGAAGTTTTCTCATCTCGTTCTTGAATCTCAACTTTTTTTCATATTCTCATTTCGATATCATCTCAAATTGAAAAAATCATTCTCGCACATCCCTATTTAAAATTAAAATTGAAAAATACATTGAATGAGATTGATTTAAGAAAACGTTCACTAAGGGAAGCTAAAGTAATAAAAACAACATTGAAAATTTTCATTGTCAATCTTACAAAAGTGTCCAAATTGTGAAATAGCTATGTATATAATATTGGAAGAAATGTTAACTAAATTTGTAATTTTAGAGTGTGAATTAAATGCATGCTTGTGGGTGTCTAATAAAATAATACCTAATATAATTAATTCCAAAACATAGATTCGTTCTTTTAGGAAAGCAAAACGTAATAAAATACTTAGAAATAATTGCTTTCTTAAACTCTTAGAAATCGATCTAGTTTATTTTAAATATTAAAGTGTCATATTATTTCAAGTTTGTCTTAAAATTCTTACAATTTTAACCATATATTATTAACTTCTATAAGCCATTTGTCAATCTTTTATGTCTTATCGCCATTTTTTTTAATAAAATAAATGGCTTATGATAGTCATCCAAACTAATTAGTGTAATATATAAATATTGATAAAAGTATTATTAGATAAATCAACTTTAATGATCAACAAAATAATCAATAATCAATAAAGTAAATACAATTCACAACTATTTTTGGAAAAGTTAATTCTTTCACAGCAGGCTTATTTCCTGATTATTATGGGTGTGCTGGTGAATATTTTTCACTTGTATAGTTTGAATGAAAACAATCTTTTTTCTAGTTTGAGCAATATAGAGCAATATTAATTTGAACTAGAAACATGTCATGGTAAATTGTTGTAATCCATATACAAATCATGAGCATACACTTGTTTTTGTGTGTGTGAAAAAAGCTATGATCACACAAATTCTGATTTCTAAAATGACAGGGTGTCTACCAGCTGGGAAAATTCAGGAATTTGAATTGGTCGGAAATTTAGTATATTACAAAAACAAAATTCGGGAAATGTTGTTTTACTCACAATATTAAATATAATAATCATGAAATCAGTCATTTATTACAATGTGATTAAAACTGTCACTTTTGGTATGTAGCTGTATAATATAATTAATAATTTTCTAAATCCTGGTTAGACTATGTTAATACAAATAAAAATATGTTTGTTTTAATTTTTAAACTGATATTATTCATTAAAAAAATAAAAAACTGGAGGGAGAGAAGGGTGTTACTTTTGAGTTGGAAATTTTAGGGAATGATCAGTGAAAATCAGGTAAAAAGTCTATATTTTATTGGTCAAGTTGAGTAGACACCATGAATCGATATAATATAGTTTTAAAAGTTTTGAGTAGGTAGCTACTCAAACTTTTTCACGTTTTGTAAATATTCAAGACAATTTTGAACGTTTATTAAAACTCAACTTTATCTCGAATTTAGGAGGGATAACCAGCACACTTACCTGGATAAGGCTAGATTAGATTTTGTTTACATAATACACTAGGACACACACAAATGTGTTTATGTATGCAATTGTTTTGGTTCAAAAATGTCCTCACACTCTTATGTTGATATGCAACAGCAGTGACAGCCGGTGTTGCGGGTGTGGCTCAATTCCCAACTGGTCATCCATGCCCTGCTACGCAATGCCAGCAAGCATCCTTCTCCTGCATGGACGTCGACTCCGAGACAGATAGCAACCACGACACAGCTCTCACTCTGGCTTGTGCTGGCGGACACGAGGAATTGGTTGAGTTGCTCCTCTCTAGGGGCGCTGACATCGGTAAGGAGACCTATATTCTTAAAAGCTTAAAATATTGTAATTGTATCAAGTCTTAATATTTTGTCCCTTAGTTGTTAAAAGCTACAAGCTATTTTTTTAGGAGTCCATATTATGGCCAATTATTTGAGAAGCTAGATACAAGATTGAACCAGGAAATTTATCAGAGTGTGATTTATTGCATTCTTCACCTAAATTTATATCAATTTTAAGTAACTCTCTTTAAATTCCTTTTTATATATATAATATGGTAAAACTCTTTCTCTGATCTTATTTACACTGTGTACTAAAGTATAAATTAGGATACAGAAAAATGTCTGGTTCAAGCTGATCTTAAAATCAAACTTTTGAATAATTTAACCTTTTAACATTGATCTGTTTAAAATATAATCAACAATAATTTCATGAAAATAATTAAGGTAAGTCAAGTGATCATATTGCCATTTTATTTTAACAAGCCTTCACTGTCACAGAGAGCTTCATCAGGTCAAGAGAGTAGACTGATGCTCTTGGTTGAACTGCAAGGTTGACTGTCCACAGCTGACTGAAGGTTTTTCAGTTAAGATATCACTGTATAGATGGCAGCACTATGAATAAATAGATAGATAGAAAAACTAAAAATTGTGTTATATAGTGTATTATTACTGTGACATGAATGTAATAATAAGTGTGTTAGTAGAAAGAGAGAAATTACCTAAGGTTGAGGTTAGGGGATTGTCTGGATTTGATGATGTATTGATGGGCCATTCCCCATATTCTTAATTGTGAAGGGTTCCATATTTCTTTGTTCAGGGATTTGACCACCTTGGTTGTGTAACAGTGATTAAAGTCCAGAATATGGATTTTGACATGTGATGCTACAGACTTATCTTTATTCTTCATTTTTGTGTCATATTTGCTTTCCTCAAAGCACTTAAAAAATGTATTGCCACGCTTGTCTTATTTATGATATTACTAATATAATAAATAAAGTTAATTGGTTTTGATTTTTCTTAAATGCCCTTCCTTCTGTCCAGAGCACCGCGACAAGAAAGGTTTCACCCCCCTAATCCTGGCTGCAACTGCGGGTCATGAAAAGGTCGTGGAGATCCTTTTAAACCATGGAGCCGACATCGAGGCCCAGTCGGAGAGAACCAAAGACACACCACTTTCTTTGGCATGTTCAGGGGGTAGATATGAGGTCAGTCATGTCACATGATTCACAAATAATGTTTTTTTATAAAAAGTCAGTTTAAATAAAACAGGAATGCACAATCTATTTGATGTAATAGTCTTATTTTCTTAAAGTTATGACTAAAATGAAATTTCATCCTGTTCATTTTAAAGTTATCAAGTCGTATTCAAAAAATATAAATATAAACATTTCAGCTTAAATTTGAAAGGTCGGCACACTATTTCATTAAAATGTGATTAAAATAAAATTTACAAACCAAATCAATTAGATGGCTTTTGAATATTAGTTTTTAGGAAACTCAAGGTGGAAACACTGTTTTGAGCAAAGTCATTTATGTGTTGGCAGGTTGTAGAGCTGCTGTTGACCCGTGGCGCCAACAAGGAGCACCGCAATGTGTCGGACTACACACCCCTCAGTCTGGCGGCGTCAGGGGGTTACGTAAACATCATCAAACTCCTGCTGGCGCATGGTGCAGAGATAAACTCCCGTACCGGCAGCAAGCTGGGCATCTCTCCTCTCATGCTTGCCGCCATGAATGGTCACACAGGTACACATATAATGATCACTGAGCAGCTTTTTGTGGATCTTATAGCTCACTGCTTTTATCTTTTAGTATGACAGCTCATTTTAAAGTCTTGGGACTTAGGTTTTTAGAAAAAATATTTAGTCCAAAAAGGGACTAATATACTGGGGGAGTGGAAGAGGTCACATAATGATGAGTTTTATACCCTGTACCCATAACAAAACTTTTTAGGGTAATCAAGTGTCGTATATTACGGTGGGCAGGAAATGCAGCGTGAACAGGAGAATCTTGAACCACGTTCAGGGTATTGACTGGCAAACCCATTGGGAAGACCTAGACGCAGATTGAAGGATAACATTATAATTGATCTGAAAGAGATATGGTATAATGAGGTGGACTGAATAAAACTAGCTTAAAGGTGGCGTGCTTTTGGAAGTGTGGCAATGATTTTTCAAGTTCCTAATGTCATACATAGAGTAAGTAAGGACTTGAATTGTGTTGCACGATTATGGCTATTTGAAGCGTTTACAAAAAGAGATTGTGTCTTTAATTTCAAATCGAGTTAAAAAAAATAGTATTGACTTTTATTATTTAAAAGTAATGGGGAAAATGATATATTTTTCCACATAAAGATGCCATGAAGAGAGACACATAAAACATAAAGAAAGATATTATATGCAACTACATGCTTGAAGGATATGAAAAATAACAAGTTTTATCCCGATTAGTCTAAATAGCCTAGTATAAGCACGGCATGATTGTAAATTGATAAAGAATCTAGACTAGTTATTACCACACATTATAAAATGATCTTTGTGCACAGCTGCTGTGAAACTTCTCCTGGACATGGGCAGCGATATCAATGCTCAGATCGAGACAAACCGTAACACCGCGCTTACACTGGCGTGCTTTCAAGGCCGCCACGAGGTAGTGAGCCTACTCTTGGACCGCAAAGCCAACGTGGAGCACAGAGCCAAGACAGGACTCACTCCTTTGATGGAGGCTGCAAGCGGCGGATATGTTGAGGTTGGCCGCGTGCTTCTGGACAAGGGGGCTGATGTAAATGCACCGCCGGTACCCTCGTCCAGGGACACCGCGCTCACCATAGCTGCAGACAAGGGGCATTGCCGTTTTGTCGAGTTACTGCTTTCAAGGTAATTGCTCATATAATGTTTCTAAGCCTGTGCAAATCCAAGATTTTCAGTTTTCAAATCTAATATTTAGAGTTTGCAAACTCAAATATCTCTAGCGAGTTTTTCATTAAAGTTCTGAGTATCGAGCCGAGTCGATCTTGCGTTGAATGAATATATAATTTTAAAATTTACCTGCTGAAAGCTGTGAGATAGGGGTTCAAATCCCGGTCAGGTCTACTGAGGTTTGTTTTTCCTAAAATGTTTCTCCACACCCCTTCTATGCACTACAGGTAGATTAGCTTTAAAATGCTTCCTCCCTCACCCTTACCCCATTAGAGTAATTATATATGTGTAAAGCCTGAACACGTAGTAAGATAAGGGATAAAATATATCCTTTGTTTAAATTTTCTCAAGTGTAAGTTTTAATGTTTTCACATGCCACATTTAAAATGTTACTGTTTCTGTGCAGAGGAGCGCAGGTGGAGGTTAAGAACAAAAAAGGGAATTCCCCTTTGTGGCTGGCTGCGAATGGGGGTCACCTTAATGTAGTAGAGCTCCTGTACAACGCCCATGCGGATATTGACTCGCAGGATAACAGGAAGGTTTGTTTCATTCACCATTGTTGTAATCACAACCGACAATATCCCATTCGAAAATAATAAGGATGTGCAAACATTTTCGATTTATATTGGAAGTCGAATTGAAATTTAAATGGTTATAAAAAAGAAAAACTATGTTGAAAAAATATTATACTGAGCCTATTTAATTAACCTTAATCACTTAATATTGTATAAAATTGTAGATTTCATCCAAAATTGAAAAATTATATTACTATTATAACATGCTATATATTACAAAAAATTTTTTTTTTTTTTTCCCCATGAGTGTGGATTTGTTTTAAATATTTTTACAGGAGCAAACTAAGTCGAAATTGACTTAAATTCAAAGCAAAGTAGAAGGTTATTACACTCCTATAAAATAGGGTCACTTAGTAACTAATAGGATGATTTGAGATTTATTCTTTATCTCTAGGTTTCCTGCTTGATGGCTGCCTTCAGGAAAGGTCATATGAAAGTGGTCAAGTGGATGGTGAACCATGTTACTCAATTTCCGAGTGATCAAGAGATGACTAGATATATATCTACTGTTAGTGATAAGGTGAGTTGTTTCAGATCAACTTAATTTAAAACCTGATTCTGTATTCATTATTATCTATACTTATTTTACACAAGAGGAATACATTTTATACTTTACACATTTTATTAAACATATAGTTTTTTTTTTTTTTTTTAGAAAAGGGTTGAATCCGAAACTCAATTTTACCCACTAATCTCAAATTCGAACCTTAGAAGACTTTTCACGCACATTAGTATGATTTTAATTTGGTTCACTTTAACCTTAGGGGTCGCAGGGTAAAGTGCTTGCCTCAGGTCTTGATGTTCGTCCGTTCAAACCCGGCCGGGGTCGGCGGATATTTCTTGAGTGATAAAAATTAGTAGCACAACTTGGGATGTAAAGCTCTTGGTCCAATGTAAATTATAGCACATAAAATAACCCTGTAAGATATGTGAAAATAACTTTCCTAGCAAAATTGTTAGGTCATTTCACACTTGGTCAGTTCAGAAAGTGCACGTTGAATAACTCAAAACAAATTAAAATTTTAAAAAAATGTGTTAGATTGTGATAAATTAATTGTTTGATAGTATTTTTTTTTATAGCTAGGCTAAACTACAAGTAAGCTCAATAATCATTCTACTAAAAAAAGCAAATATTCAAAATTTGAAGAGGGGTTTTTTGGGTTGGAAAAGAAGGGGGAAAGGGGGGTTCTCAAATATTTTTAAGGATTTGACGAACACGCGAATAGATCCTCCCCTCAATTAATTATTGTCTCTTTTGTTCTCTTCTAAGCCCATCAATATGTGCACAGTGTGAACAGACTTTACTTCTGGCACACATAGTCTGTAGCATGTCCTGCCAGGAATGAAGAATTAATAACTAGGAAATCAAGACTTCCTTTCAAAGTGATGAATTAATGACCAGGGGGCTGAGTGTTGTGTCGGTTCAAGATTTAATTTAGTTTATTATAAGTCATGTGCTGAAATAATTAGCCCAGAAATTTCATTTTAAATGTCTCAAATGAAAAAAACAAAACAGACTTTACGAGAGATTGGTATTCAAATAATTTTAGTTTACAGGCGGGAGGGATGAAAACCAGTCTGAGGCCTATCTATACACCACTTCATGGTATTTCTAACTTTTTACTAGCGATAGTGATGAATATACATTTTCTCATATTGTAATCCTGAATTCAAATCGTCATTTTACCTGTGAATCCAGAATCAAAATCATCATCATGAACTGTTCCAGCCTGTGACTGGATACGTTTTAGTAAAATGCCTCCATCTCCCTCTATCCTTCCATCATTCTTCCTCCTTCACTTTCTTTCACTCTCCTCTCACTTGCACACTTGCTGCTATCAATTCCTACCATCTATTCTTTGGTCTCCCTTGCAGTCTCTTCCCTACATACTTCATATCCATTAGTCTTCTTGTAATCCTCATGCCTTCCATCCTCATTACATGTCCATACCATCTCATCCTTGCTTCTTCACCTATCCCATCTACCCCCTGTGCTTCAGTTCTTGACCTTAAATCTTCATTCCTAGTCCTATCTCAACTGGTGACAGCTAGCATGCTCCTCAAAAACTTGAGCTGGTGAATCAACAATCATATTGCCTTAATTTTATGTGAATATATAAGCAGGAGTTTGTTACTAGAATCCCAAAGATATATCGGTATGTTAGTAGAAATGTATGCTTGAATTTCACTTTGTTTGATATTTCAGGAACTGTTGGAGAAGTGTCAAGAGTGTGTTAAGATCATTCGAGTGGCTAAAGACCATCAGGCAGCTAAGGCGAACAAGAATGCGACGATTCTTCTCGAAGAGTTAGATATGGAAAAGACCAGGGAAGAGTCCAAAAAGGCAGCGGCAGCTCGAAGGAGGGAACGCAAGAAGAAGAAGAAACTAGAAAAGAAGGAAGAGAAGAGGAAACTACACGAAGAGAACAAGAAGAATGAGGTTCTGTACCAAGAGACCGAGCAGACGGGGAAGAAGTCCGACGACGAAGAAATGGAAAGGGTAGAGGAGAGCGAGAGAGGTGTGTTTTGTTGATCTATCATTGCTATGTATAAAATATAATTCTGAATGCTCCCATAATTCAAGTAGAGGGGATCCCGAACACCCCTTCTCCGAGCGGGAGCGGGAGGCGCATGTGGAAATGTCAAGAATTTATCTATTCCTGTTGGTCAGGTGGGAAACTAAAATAATGCTCCAAGAAACAAAACAAAGAGTGGTGCTCATTTTCTACCAGTTCTAGCAATTACTGCCTACTCATCACTATTAATCTCTTTTGTAGACAGTCTTCTTTGTTATTTAGCAAACTTGGTGGCTGGGATGGGGAGGGGGTTATTTTACCACGGCTTGTAGAGAGACAAGTTGGGAGGCGCATTACTTATCATGCTCTGTCTATCAACAGTGATTTGTTGGGTTCAGCAAGTGAAAGAGCTTGAAAGATTTAGAGAAGGACAGATATATTCTTCTATCTCTTAGGGAGGGAACTGGGTGGAAGAGTGGAAAGGAAGTAGCTTGCCAAGGTCAACCATTTATGAGGGTTCAGGTGTATGTTGTTGAGCCAGGCAGGGAGTAGAGTATAAGGGGTGTCAAATCTAGAGAGAACATTTAAGAAAAGTAACTTTTAAACCTAGGATAATATTTTGCAGTTTCATACTTAGAGCAAATTGAAGAGGTGTCAAACATTATTTTTTAGTTTTTTTTCCCCTATGCAAATAATTAATATAACGCATATTCAAAGAAATTAAAAATAATAAAAATAATTTTTTATCAAAAAATATAAAATATACAATTATATTTGTTTTTATACCGCTCCTGTTAACATGCCTGTGTATTTATAGTCTAGTAGTGCTAGGTTTTTTATTTTTTTATGTTAGGAATGAGGAAGATTGAATTTTAGATGTGTACCTGTATTTGGTAGGATAAGAGTGGAAACCATATAGGAAAAACCACTCCTAATTAAACCTGGCCAAATTCAAACTAAATATCCCCATCATCGGTAGTCTAGTCTATTGCGAGATGTGCCTTGGGACCATGCAGCACCAAGCGGATTTTAATAATATTATAGCTTTAACAAGTTTTACCATATTAGTTTGGAAATCAATATATTTTAAATCTAAGTTTATTCTAAAGGGTAATTTTAAAATTTCCCTCCCAAATCCGATATTTTGACTAGTTTATCGTCTGTTCTCGTCTCGAAAAAAAAAATCTTCCCATCCATCCCTAGTTAGGGGTGGTTGGGCAGCAAACATTTGTATCAGGTGGGCATTACAAAATTACACTCGGGCACGGGTAGATTCGGGCGGTATTTATTTGCAAACTTTGTCAAGGTCTATTAATCAAATTCAAGTTAACAGTTGCGAAATGGCCATTCTATTAGTCATTTGATGTGTACTTCTATTATATCCTACAATGTAAATTAATTAAAGAATGTTGTAACTATTTGATTAATTTTAGTATAAAAATGCATTGAGCAAAAATTGTGATAAATAAATGATAGAATAGCAAATGGAGAGCCATTAAAAGTAAAACATGACACATATTTTCACTTCAATTTTCGATGTATTGTCATCTTCCTCAGAAGTATAGTAATTAGACATTAATTACTACTACTACTACACAATATACTTCTGAGGAAGATGCTAAAATAGCATCGAAATATGAAGTGTGTGAAATATGGTCAGGTGTTATTATTGTGCTCTACAAATTTCTAAATTATATCATTTTATTTATCACTAATGCAATAGTTTTTGCAAGCATAGGGCTTAAAAATCTCAATGTGGAAATGTTGAATTTGGTATGTTGTTGGCATTGACAGAGAAAATTAAATCGTAGGAATCTTGTTTTCGCTATGTTGTAGACTTGTAACCTGTGAGAAACGTTATCATAGTTTTGTTGAAAGCAAACATAATCATTTAGAATTAATAAAAAAATAATACTAACCTTTGTTTAGTATTAGTTGAATTGAACTAATTCAACTATGAATATCAGTTAAACACTATTTTTTTCAAAGTTTTAATTAGAGGTTAGTGCTAACCTAGTACTGTATTAAATACTTACCAAGTTCTTGAAATGCTTGATCAAAATATGAGCATAAAAATATTTGTCCGACATTCCGGGATTTTTAGATGCCTGATTTATTGCCCGAAATTTCGGGTGCCCGACCACCCCTAGCTGTCCAACAAAAAGCATCAGTCTACTCTCTTGACCTGATGAAGCTGTCTGTGACTAAACATTTCCTACTTTGGTATCACTTAGGTAAATGTGCTGGCTATCCCTTCTAAGTTAAACCATAGTTCTTGTTTTTATGACTGTTGCAGAAGGTTCAGAAGCTCGCTGTGGCAACACATCCCCTACAACTGTAGACTCCCCTGTTAGAAGTGGAGGGGATGCTCTCGACAAGGAAGAGGGCGATAGCGGCATTGACGCAAACAGCCAAGGCAGCTGCAGTAGCAACGATGTCAAATCAAAGGTAACACTAAGAGGTGGTATATTCCTCTGCCTTAAAGTATCTTAAAACAAAATAATCTACTGACCCAAAAATAGGTTTTTCCCCCTCATTACAAAAACAGTTTTCATAAAACTTATTGCAGCCTATAATGCACCCTTAGATAATACATAACAAATGTTGTTAGTTATATCATAGTTGAAGGAGAAGTCCACTATTTCATTTCTAGCCAACTAGATTCTAATCCATGAAATATTCTCAAGCTGAATCACAGTTCGAATATATTTTGTTAACTTTTTATTCTTGAAAAAAAACTATATTGTGGATATTTTTATAACTTTATACACTAAGATCATTTAGAAAATGATTTACTGCACGATGTTTGTAACATTTAATCCCAATTTGATAAATCAATTCTCATTATGTGCAAATCAGGTCAGGTTTTTTTTTTCATATGAATATTAATTTGTAATATATTAGGCACATTATTAGTAGGCCTCAAATAAAAGTGATCAACTTCATCTTTAAAATTGTTACTATTGTATGTATGCAATAAATGTTGTGGACATTGGGGAAAGGGAGGGAAGCTATAATGTCATTGCACTCCCGTAGGATATGCCATATTTTTCCAACCACTTTTTACATAAATTGAATCTCTTGGTAGTTAAATGTTAATTCTTTTTCTCGATAGCTAGTCATGCACCAAAAAATAACTTAAAATTAACATTTATGTTCAATAAGTTACTTAAAGTTAATGTAAAGCATTAATAATTTGTATTTACCATGGTAGGTGCAAATATTTCATTATAAGATGGGCTCACTCTATTATTTTCAACTAGAAGATCCATATCTTGTCTTTCACTTTTAACTTTCTTTAAACATTGTCTTCCACTTTAATAGTATTTAATTCAGCTAAGGTTACTGCTGGAAAATTGGTTCATTTAAACATCACTTTCCCAGTCGTACTTCATGAAAACTTGGTGGCTATCAGAAAATTCTAGCTCATTTATAAATTCACCTGTTCTGTGCTCATCGATGTGGTTAAGAATCTTGTCCAAGTTTGGGGTTATACTTTCATTGCCTTCTGTCCTTTGCTCATATTATTCTTCTGAGTACCAGTTGTCTTGTTTCTATATTACTTCTTTGGTATGACGTCTATTTAATAGAATCATTATCATCGCAACTGCTAGCCGATTTGCCTTTTCTTCTATGTTTTCTCGTTTCAGTTCTGGATTTGTCATATAGCAATGGAATATATTTCTTCATACCCTTCTCTCCTTTTTGGTCCAGCCATCTTGTTGAGAGTACAAAAGGAAGCTATCAGTCACATCAAGTTAGACAGTTGACACATCCCATGATGTCCACTTCCCTCTTCCTGCGAAACATGAGATGTTAGTTACAGAAGCTTATCTTAGTGCCTCTGCACTGATATGTGTTGGCAGGTAATGGCAGTTCTGATTGCAAGCCACCACTCTTTCCATATACTTTAGTGATAGTGATCGTGGCTCATTGATGTTTAGATTTGGGAAGCAAGCCTCTACAATTATACATATTTCGATTTTAATCTGTTGGTTCGGCAGTTTCTTACATCAACATCACAGGCTTTATAAATTAGGTGAGCTGATATGACTCTGCAGAGTATAACAATGGGAGACTACATCTGGCATAATTATCTACAGACTCTATTATTTTAATCCAAACCACCCATTAAGATAGCAGTTTGACAATATATTTTATTTTCATCCACCAGTTTCTTGGCATTGATATAGCAGCCTTAACTATTTTCCTTGCTGCTAGTAATTCCCTCTTTTTTTTAGGCCATTTAGATGGTAGAAATCTCATAGAAAAATTTGTATCCCCTTGTTGATTGATTTTGAGAACCAAAATAAGTAATCAAGAGCTTCTCTTTGTTATAGCCCAGCCCCCTGTAGTCAATATTTGCATCAGAACAGTCTCATCAAAGAGATTGGGGTGTATTGCTGAATAAAAACGTATCATTGCCTCTTCTACCAATATTGTATAACATTTACTTAACAAATCTACCTTTTCTGACATCCTCACTAATAAAAATGGCAGATGAGTAAGCTTTATTTTTGTGCCTGAAAACATGGCATAAAATATCCAGCTTGCTATAAAGTTTATTATTGTTCCTTAACCCTTTAGTTTTTTGAAAGGTGTTTTTCTTCTGTATATAAGTATATACTCTTTGTATTGAAGTTGGTATAGTTATTGAATTAGACCTTAAGAGTTTCATCACAAAGGCACTGCATTGGCCCTCAAAGTTAGTTTTCAAGGACCAGAATTGTTTACTGGTTTTCTTTTGAATTTTATCTGGCCAAACCTGATATCTAATTAAGCTGGTGTCTCAGTCCAATATGGCTTCTTGATTGTTTGGTATTGTTTGTGAAAACCTAGACCAAGCAACCTTTTTTTTAAGTTAAAAAGTAACTTAATACAATCTCCGTTTTCTTCTATTTGGGAGCATGATTCAAAGAAATGAATTTAAAAGCTGCTTCTATTTTATGCCACAAAGAATCTTTCATTGAAGGTCTAACCACACATATTAGGGCTGTGTCCAGGCTGATGTACGTCATTGGGTTCATGTAATACTACAACAACAATGAATATGTTTGTCCACACATCACCATTATATGTTAGAACCGTGCCCAGGCGCTATCTCCGGGAACGGACAGAAATAGTTTTTTTTACTTTTTCCCTGAACCCAACCCTGACTGATCAGTTGCTGAGGAGCAGATTCCAAAGTGGAAGGACTCCAGTTTCAGCAATAGTGTCTGAATTTCATGCCAATGAATGCCATAATTTTCCTCTTTCCTTCCACCATTCCATCTTCTCTCACTCACACATGTGTTATCTTCCCTTGGAAATTCAACTTCTACTCATTTAGAACTTTACTTTAAAAAATAAATAAGGGGATCTTCACGTATCTTCAAAATTCACTAATATCCTACCTCGTTTATTATCAAACTCTCAAAAGAAGGCTACTTTGGCTGCCAACAGAAAACTTTATTAGTAACATTTGTAAAGAATAAGTATTTTTCCATCACCATAGATACACTTATATAAATTTGATGAACAGTCATCGTTTCATCATTCAACCTTTATAAACTAGGAGATGTACTGAATGATACAGATTCAAGAAAATTAGTAGATGGTCTACATTAAATTTTAAACACAAAGAAATTCAATTATTCTTTGATAAAGACCAAATATACTTTTTAACAAAAAAGGGACATGATTAAAAATTACCGGTATGCCAAATTGTTTAAAATGTAAGCCTTAGTAAAGCATATTAAGCAAGTTTTAGATAGATCTAGCTATTGCATTGTAAAAAAAGTAACAAGTATTATTATTGGTAATATTAAGTCACACTTTAACCCTTTGAGTGCCAACGTCGCTCAGAGCGATGCACAAAATATCTGCTAAACTTGCCAGCGTCGCTCACAGCGATCCCTTGTTTTCGAGCTCTTAGTTCAGTATTAAGTCAACAGATAGAGTAGATTTTATTTCCACTGCATTCTCGTATGTTCAAGCTACTTTTATTTGTCTTTGCGATATATCGAACTTGAAAATTATTTTATAACTTTTTACTTTATGAGTTTTATCTTTGGCCTTGTTTGTAAACATGGCTACTAAGAGGAAAGCTGTGATTCAAGACACAGAAATACTTGCAATATTTATTGACAGCTCAACCCAGAGTGATCAATTTGTTTGTCATTCTGAAAGCACTGATTCTGAATTTGTAAATAATGAAACTGAACAGGAATTTTATTCTAGTGAAATTGAAAGATCGAATCAAGTAGGAGTGGCAGCTGACATTGATGACACGAGTGTGAATACTAGTTATTCCTAAAGGGATGAAATAAATTTTGAAGATCAGGATAATCCACCCCAACCTCTTCATATTTATGCAAAAGTACCAGGTTTGAAGTTCTCTCACCGTCCCCTTCTGATTCCAACCCAATTATTTATTCTAGACTTTATTTTACTATAACCCTGCTAAAGTTGATGGGCACTGAAACAGTTGCTATGCATAACCCAATTTTAGCGTAAAATCTAAAGTTAGTTTTTTTTGTAAACTCTGTTATTTACTCAGTTTTTTATGTTCTTTTCAGTTATTTATTCTATTTAGAGCTATTTAAATTTTCAATGCTTAAAAATTAATGTTAAATAAAACATTAAATTTTTTTTTAAATATCTTGGCTAGTGATTTTTTTATTATATTTAAAAATTAAAAAAGTATATGTATAATTTGAATGCAAGAAGTTCAAAGACTAATGAGTTATTAAAATTTAAACAAACTCCTGCAGTTTTCAGGAAAATAGCTTGGCACTTTTAGCACATTTTTTTGTCATTTCTCTTGGCACTCAAAGGGTTAAGAATTTATAATTAATAACGGGAAAATCTTGTTGGTGCATACCCATGGTTGTGCGAGAAGGCATTTTTCACTCAAGCTCAAGTTTGAATGAAAACTTTTTTTTCTTTGAGAAATATAAAGCAGTATTTTTGTGAGATTTATTTCATAGTTGTAACTTTTATATATATTTATCCATTCATACATAAACCTTAAGCACAAATTTGAATTTTAAAATTCATTTAATATAGCTGTACAAGTGGTTATTTTTTTCAAATCAATCCAAAGGAAATATTTTGGTGTTTTTTTTTTTTAAATCATTCTAAGGGAAATGTTGTGGTGGCTCTCTTTTTTTAAATCACTCTAAAGTTTAGTACTTTGTTGGCCAACATTAAAGAAACATTGTTTCGCGTCCAGATTACAATGATGAAACATTTGTTTCCCGTAAGAGTTCAGTTGATTGAAAGATGTCTGTTGAGGTTGTTGCTGCTATGGCTTGTGCTTTGTTTGTAGTTATGAACTGTTCAAGAAGACAGACAAGAATAAAATGGGGGTGGGTCAGTAAAGTGATTCAAAATGGTTTGTACTATGCAAATAAGCTTCTGAGAACTGAAGCTCGAAGACGGCAGTGGTTTTAGGAACTTCACTCGCATGTCTCCTACAGATTTTGAAGTTATTTTACAAATGGTTGGTCGCAGAATAGTGAAAAAAGACACATGATTTAGATTAGCAATCACACCTACTAGCCCACGTTGATTGTTGTCAGAAATGTTGGCCAACATTTTTTCGTGTAACCCATTTGAAATGGATCACGGGAAACACAAAGGCAACATGATAAAAGGTTGACCAACTGTTTCCAAAACAAGGGCAACATGTTATCAAACAATGTTTCCTATTGCGTACTAGGCTTAAAGGAAATATTGTGGGGACTCATAAATAATATCCCTAAATTCAATCATATTAATTAAACTCAAAATTTTTGTGATAAAATCGAAAATTCCAAGTATTCAAATATTTCCAGTTTTGCAACAAATATTTTGACCCCTGCCCGCCCGTGTAGCTATTGTCCATCAGGTTTTTTTGCTAGCTCTACAGACTTTATTCCTCTATCCTTCCTTCATGTTCTAGAATCTTGCCATTTGACACTTTTTTTCTTTGTATCCAGGAGAAACGAAAGGACAAGAAGAAAAAGAAGAATTGTCCTGTCAGCAGTTGCAGTGTTGTGGTCGGCAACTGTACTACCAGCAGCAGCAGTAGTTCTAAGATTGAAGACAAGGAGAACTTGCCCCTTGTTGCTTCCTTACCAGAAGCTGCTACCAGCCGGTCAGTCACTGTCCTGTCGAAGGTCAAGGAACCTACCGTGGCACCCCCAGCGGACTCGAAGGATAAACCTGAGAGGCGAATAAGGGACTTGGATACTCCCATTAGTTCCTCACTGTACAGCAACTCTCAGATTTTGACCAGCGAGGGTGGAGGAAAGTCCGCAGGGAATCGAGGACTCATGGGCTTGGACAGGAAACTGAAGGGCCAGTTGGTGTTTGAAGCGTCGCGGCCACAGCATCCTGCTGAAAGGGAGGACTTTGAAGCCACAGGAAACGAAACATATATACCTGCACCCAAAGGGAAAAAAAGCTACATGTAAGCTATGCAGGAGACATGTATTACACATTACACAACTTGAATTTGCATTTAACACTTTTTCCTTCTTTTTTATTTCTTGGAGTTATAAAGAGTGTTGTTTGTCCTAGGAATCACTATTGTGATGATGGTATGAGCTCTGCTATCTCTGCAGTTGGCAAGAACTCCATGATTTCATCTACAAGTCCCAAACAAGGGGGAAAGAGGGAAGAAGGTTGGAAGGAGGTAGTCAGAAAGTAAGTACTTGGTCAATGGGGTTTATCTGCTTATCTTGTTATTCAACAATTAGTTTTCATAAATGATATTCGAACCTATTTTGTAACAAATTTCATAGGAGCTGTCAATTTTATTTGCTTTGAACTAGGGGACTCTTGAGCTAAAGTTTTTTGATTTGAGTCTATCTCGAGCGAGTTTCTTATAAAGATCCCAAGTATCGAACCAAGTCAAGCTTGGGTTCAATAAATTAATAGTTTTCAAACTAATTTATGTAAATAAAAAAAAAGGTGTTAAAATTATTTTAATTTTGTTCATGTATTTTCACATTTAAAAAAAGTAATTTTAAAATCGGTTAGTTCTAAATAATTTGAAAGAATTGTAATCTTAAATATGCTTTGATAGCATCTGGAAAATTAATTATGTTTATATTTAATGTTCCCAAGGAAAGTTAAAGAATAAATAAGGATGAAACCCTCAAATCCTTAAAGATAGAAGAGATTCAAGATTCGAGAAAATATCAGATTCAAGATTCTAATCCAGGGGTCCCAAATTATTTTTGATAGAGGTCCATTTTAAAAACTCGACATACTTTCGCGGTCCGGCAAAACTTACAGTGGTTCAAATTCAAGCCCTACAGGAATATACTAATTCAAAAATGTGATTTTCTTTATTTTTAGTAATTTTACTTATTTATTATTGCTGGCCTTCCATGTCTACTACCCGCCCACCACCGAAAAAGCATAATTTCTTCTGCCATTTGGTGACCATTGCTCTAATCCTTAGTAAGAAGTTTTAGATGTTTCAATTGCAATTTGTTTTATAGCTCTTATGGTTTCTATTGGTGATTCAGATCCTACATAATTATATAACAAACTTAACAACCAGGCCCCGACCTTTATTTAACACTTAACTGAATGAATATTATAATCATTGATCTCTAGTTTAACTTATTCCATTATATTTCTATTTCCTTGGAGGCTTATAATTTTGCCCTTGATTCTGATTGAAATTCACTATTTTTAGTTTGAAAGTTAAATGAAGATTTGGATTTGACAATTTATCTTTTTTTTTTATTAAAAAAACAGCATTCTTTGTCTATCTGGAGTGCTGCTGTTCATTTGGTGCTGGCCTCGTACCATAGAGAGAAATTGAAGCATTAACTATTTATGAGCTGTACATAGTACATCACAACTTGTGAATGTGTGGACTGCCAGGCCTCCACCGTGGTTCGGATCCCACATTAAACTGTAGGTCCTCAATTTCATCTCACATTCACCCTACCATTACACATTAGCGTAAGTGCGTATAACCCGAACTGATGATGATGATGATGATAATAACACATAGTACACTTTTGCATTAAGGCATACTTGATACCATGTTGCACTAAGCTACTTGTGTTCTAAAATATCTAGAGAAATATAATTTTCTTTATCTTCTTTAATCCAAGCCTCATCTTCTCTTTCTTTCATCAACATCTGGTACACATTATCCTCTTGTTAGATTCTTCTCCCCACCACCAAACCCCCTAAACTGCACAAAACACATCCCAACAAGTGGGGAGAAGAGTAAACAATCAGTCATTCGTCACCAGATAAACATTACAAGGCAAAGAAGGAACCTTTTTCAAGGAGCTCAGAATTGCAACCCCTTTTTGGGGCTTGAGTACATATCTTTAAAGCTTTAAATCTGAATATTTGCTGAGGCCTACTTTAAACACATTTTCTGTATAAAAATTATTGCTTTTATCATGTCTCTATAAGGCAAACCTCTTTTCGCTTTATGAGTGTTTGGTAGGAAGTGGACTGTATAGTTTTGTATCACATAACCACAGAATGTTTATATTATACGAAACGCGATGTATACGGGACGGAATCCAAAACGAGACAGGCTGCCCGGGACAGGAAATATGACCGTGATAGATAAACCGTTAAAAAAAGGAGGCGCACAATAGCCGCCAAACCAAGTTTATTTGCGCCAAAACAATAAACATAGTTCAAAATAAAACGAAATAAAAAAAAATACACACATATACAAGCCCCAAACAATGAGTTAATTGTATTATATATGGAACATAGTACAGAAACATAAAAGGAACACACACAACATGGCTCTTACAGTGAAAAAAAGACCACAGTTCACACTTTACATTACTGCCATTGGACAAAGAGGTAAGGAGTGCCTCGTGAAGAAAATCGATTGTTATCGCCAAATCCCCCACCCTAGGTTTCTTTCTATCAGAACTCAACCAGAGGAAGTGTGAAACACGCAACGCAACTTCCTTAAAGAGGAATAATAGTAAAAAAAAGGAGAAAGGAAAATTTGCAAAAAGAATGATCGGACACTTAAGATGGTAACTTGTCCTTTATTTTATTCTTTTAACAAATTTGGCTATGTGTGTTAAGTAAAATAAACAAATTTAACTCTACAGTTTAATTATTTGTGCAGGTTCATGAACTCTCCATTCAGATCCAAGAAGGTTTCTGTGCCTCTGAATGCCATCAGTCGAGTGATTGGCCGTGGAGGCAGTAACATCAACGCAATCCGTGGAACAACGGGGGCACACATTGAAGTGGAGAAACAGAGCAAAGGACAAGGGGAGAGGATTATCACCATCAAGTATGTCCTCGGACTTGTGAAGCTTGTGTATTTTAGTTATAAATTTATTTCGTGAACTCCAGAAAATAATACATTGATTTCTCATACATAGGCACACCAAAATATCATGAGGCATGTATTGTTACAAACTTTTTCATAGATTATTAAATTTGATATCAAAATATTTTTCAAGTGACCGGCCTCTTAGACTACTGGTCAGCGTTCCTGGCTAATAATCTAGAGGTCCTTGATTTGATTCCTGACGGTACCATAAGTATTTTAACCGAGAAAGGAATTGTTGCTATGATCACCATGGTCTGGCCAATTAGGCCTAAGTTAGGTGTAATAGTTTTACTGATACCACATAATCATCACATCTCATCGGGGAAATGCAACCACACCTAGAGGGTGCCCCAACCTCAGAAGTCTGTTACATACCCACCACTGCCAGTAGAAGGCCTGGAAGTTCTAGCCAACAATAAACCCTGTGCCATAAATATAAATAAAGTTGGTTGAATGGTTTATGAAAGTATTATGCATAGCGAAATAAAACAAAATCAAGTATTTTTATGAAATTTATTAATTGGCTTTTTTAAATGCGAATAGTTGTCATTTATATTTATTTTAATCAGAACTAACTATATCCAAACTATATCCATTTTTACTTAGACAGCATTATATTTTGCCTCAAATTGTCTGAAAAAAATTGTAAAAACTGCTGTATTATAATTTTCTTCTTAATATTCCTTATAACGTGCTTCAATGGTATCATGATCTAAGGTGTCACTCTTGTGCTAGACTAGACTGCCAATGGCAGGGAGGGGGTTTAAAACTTGATTGGGTGAACTGAGGGTGGGTTTTCCACTCTCCCTCCACACAAATGTGTGTACACATCCTCTAAATTCAACCTCACTCATCCCTAGCTCCTTAGCATAATTAGTACATAATTAAGTGTATAACCATGAACATGTATTTATTTATATTTATATAAGCCAAAGTTTCCAAACTGAACAAATATTTTCCTCCTATTGGCTATTGGCTATTGGCTATGACCAAAGGCAACTATTTAAAGCTTGAAATATAGTCTGTATCACTATACCACTTATGTTTAAGTGTTTTTTTTTTACCATTTTTAGTTGAAAAATGCCTCCTATATATATACCAAACTTAAAACCGAAAGCCAACTATTTCTTAACATTATATAATTATTCTATTCACCACAAATCAGGTTCTCTACCCATACACGATTAAATATTATTGCTGTTGTTGCTAGGGGGTCTGCAGATGCCACAAGACAGGCACACAACCTGATTGCAGCGCTCATCAAAGACCCAGATTTGGACGTCCAACAACTACTTCCAAAACCTGCCAGGGTCACTCTAGTGTCCACATCCGCTTGGGACAAAACATCAAACTCTGTGAGCATTTTATCAAATGTCAAATACTTTAAAATATAGTCTTTTAAGTATTTTAACTTTTAACTTTTAATATGCATGTGTCATATATATTTGTTACTTACATTAAAATAAAACAATCATCATCAACTGTTTCCAGCCTGTGGCCAGGTCAGTTTAGTAAAATGCTTCCATCTTCCTCCTTTAATCTCGTCCATTCTTCTTCTCTCACTTTTTCTTCGGCATCCTACCTTTATCCATCCTCATTACATTACTAAAAGTTAATATTTCTTAAATGTTGGAAATATATTTAGAACTTTAAATTATTTTGTAAACTTGCTTGTTAGCAATATACAATGAATTTACTTCTTAAAAATACTATTGTGATTGTTTAGAAATACTGTACTTTAATGTAAAGTAAGTGACATCACTTATGTTACAGGACACTGTTTCTACATTGTCTTATCATGCATTAGCAGTTGCACGGCTGCCCCTAACAACACTTTTCTTTGTTTATTTCTTCTAACCCAATTTTTAAATTAAAAATAAATACAGTAAAAAAAAATTCAGCCCTCTGCATGTGGTAGATATCATGCAATCCTCACGACAGACAAACTCTTGATTGTATTAATATATATTTCCAAGCCATTAGGCAATAATTCATTTTATAATGTGGTTGTTTGTTTTCTCAAGAGTAAAAGCAAGTCCAAGTCTTGCAGCATCGGTCAGGTGCCTATGTCGCTTCTAGGAGCTGGACCAGCTGCCTTGCTCAGTAAATCCTTGGCAACAGGTAAGCTCTTACAAACTATCTGCTTTGTTATCATCTTTAAAGATAAGGGCTGGGTAAACACAATCTTTTCAACTAAAAACAAAGATGAATCGAGAATCTTATATTTGGTTGAATCCAAATTTGAATTCTTAAATTTTTTAAAAAGTTACACTTTTTGAAAAATAATCTAAATAGACATAATTTAATTCTTAATATGTTGTTACCACTTGGTACCACTTACAAATGCTGTTATGTTTTCCACATATGTTGCATCAGAAAAAACAAAGCGACCCTTTTTTGAGTAAATTAATTATGTCCTTTTTTGTGATTTTGCTATTTTCCAAATTGGAAGAGTCTATGGATGTGCAAGGTCCACTTTTTCAATTTGAATCGATCTTTAATCAAATATATGCATAATATTCTCGAAGCCAAATTTTAAGTTTGAAAATCTTCTTTTAGTTGTTGTATGCTTGAAAAAAAATATTATATTCTGGTTACTTATATTATGTTTATAAAATTAATTGGAAAATGTTTTATTATACAATTGTTTTTAATATTTTGTGTTAATCTGACAAATCAAGCTACTATCATAACATTCAATTCACTTCGTATTTTTTCCCATGTGAATGTTAATTTGTAAACAAAACAGCTCAAAATGGTTAAATTTGAACATAAATGGACTATTTTAGCTGTCAATATTTTTATTGAAGAAGTTTCAAAGCCAGAATTTGTTTCGAAGAAAATTCAAAGTTTCTAAGCTCTGCACACCCCTACAGAGTCTATATAATTAATTACTCTTACCACTAATTGCTGAAAATGTTTATTTTATGTCATTTGTATTAAAGACAGCTTCTTGAGATCTCGACCAATCTCAAATCTCTAGAACAACATAGGATTCGAGTGTCACATCTATAGTAAAAATCTTAAAAATATTATTGACATTGTAAAGTAAACAATAGCATAGATTGTAGGGGTGTGTGAATTCCACTTTTCAATTCCAAAGTTGAATTAAATAATATTAAATATTCCTGAAGCCGAATCAGAAGTTTGAATATTAAAAAAATAATAATAATGTTGGATAGAAATATAATACCTCGAATAACTATGTAAATTTAGATATTAAATATAAATTACTCAATTATTTATTTCAAATGTAGTTAATATATTGTGCCTTAAAATGATAAATTAAGTTATCACAAAATATAATTCAATTATTTCAGGGTTTTTTCCTTCATAAACACTAAATTGTGGTGGAAATATTAAACTTTAATATGTGTTTTAAATTATTTTTTTATTTTTTTTTTTTTTTGCAGAGCTTTATAATTGTTGAATCTTGAATTTTACTTTCGAATCAAAGTTGAAGCAAATGAATATTTGAAGCCATGTTGAGGTTTCCGAAGCTTCACACATCCTTAATAGATTTAAACACATTTAAAAAATATGTTTTTAGGGTTGAACTGCAACTTGAAAGCTAAACAAATTTCTATTAAAAAAACCCAATAAAGTTGTGGAATATTTGTGAATTTGGGACATTAAACTTTAAGCTTTGAAGACTAGGTCTTTGCATAGAAGACAAAGCCAATTGTAGAAATAAGCATATTGATTGGATTACATATTTTAGACCCTTTTTTTCCTCCTCAATACATTATATTGCGTAACAACTGCTTTCATTGTCCCTATCAAGGACAAATCGTATAGTCTAAACATCATTGTTATGACTTCACAATAATAAATAGTATGAAAATCTAAGTTTTTTTTTATTGTTGAGTTTTGTGTTGTCAAAACTAAAATTACTACCAAACTATTATCTTGAAAATTTTATTTTGCAGGTGGCCCTATGCCTCTCATTCCTACAATGCGGTCAGCATCGACAAGCAAGCTGGGAGGCTCTTTCCCCACTCCTGTCACTAGAGGCACTGCGCCTCGGTTGGTGGCACAAGGTAACATTCCTCTTTCACCTGAGTTAAGAAAAAAAATTTGTAGTATTTAGTTCATGTTTTATGAAAACAATTTAATTTTACAAATATAGGCTCGCTATTAAAAATAACACCCACACACACATATTATTAGTAAAGAAAGCAATATTGAGATATTATGGTCATTTAATTAGGGATGGATGGGAATGACATTTTTATATCAGGACGGGAAATGAGTCAAAATATCTGGATCAGGACGGGAACGGGAAATTATAAAAATCATGCTTTAGATTAATCCTAGATTAAAAATATATGTTGTTTTTATACTAATATGGTAATACTTGTAAAAGCTTCAACATAATTAAATATGATTCAAAAAATTTATAATAAAAACATAATAATATAGATATGGGTGTGCGAATATTTTATTGAAACAAATATCAAAATTTTGGACAAATATTGAATTATACAAATCGAATAATTATCTTAATATATTATTTTTATTAGTAATAAATAAAATGATAGAATATTAGGAAAATGGTAGAGCACAAATATAAGTAAAAACACTGACACATGTTTACACACACTTCAATATTTTGATGCTATTGTAGTATCTTCCTCAGGAAGTAGTAGTAATTAGACTGAACTGGTTCTTTCCTGCCCTGGGAAAGGGTCTTTCCTGCCTGACTATCGGGAATGGATAAATTCCTGAAATTTTCCCGATGGTTTCGGGATCCCGTCCACCCCTACATTTAATAGAATACGAAAGAGAATTATGGAGTATGTAGGTAAGAATAATAATAATATTTAGCACCGCGTCTTACTACCCGTTCGGGTTATACGCTTAAGTACTAATTACGCTAATGGATTAGGAATTGGGAGGGCTGAATTTAGAGGAAGTGAACCCGCATTTGCGTGGAGGGAGAGTGGAAAACCATTTAGGAAAAACCACCCCCAGTTCACCCGACCGAGATTCGAACCTCGATCTCCCCGTCCTCAGTGGTCGAGCTCAACACGACTAGCGCGTTAGTCAACTACGCCACCGAGGCGGGTTATGTAGGTAAGAGACTACAAGGGAGACCAAGAAGGGTATGGGAAAGAGGCAGATAAAGTGTGAATGCAATTAAAGGGGAAAGGTTAAAGGAATATGGCAAACTAAACTGGCAAGGCTACAGGCTAGCAAGAGTTGATGATGATGATCTGAACACACGAATTGAACCTGGATATTATTTTTCAACATATAATGGCAAATTATAGATTGTGAATGATACACAACCTTTACTAAATGTTGATTTCAAAATATTGTGTACTTTCAAATAAAAAGTATAACATAAAAGTGCATCAGGCTAAGCAAAATATAATATATAATAAATAAATAGGATAGAATTATTGGGAAAAAAAGCCCAAATAAAAATAAAATCACTAACACATATTTATCCACATTTTAATATTTCGATTCATTTCAACTGTTGTTTTGTTTACACATGTCATTGCCCATTCGCACCACATAAGTATCCTACCTCAACTTGCATGTCTTTATTATGTTATATTATTTATGTTGATTTCTCCCTTTTCCTGTTTGTTCATCCTTCTTAGGTCCAAATATCTTTCTCAAAAGCTTTCTATTAATTCTCTTGGTGCAGAGTGAGAAAGACACTTGACATCTATAAAAAACATATTAATATTAATTATAAGAACCTAAAGAAATGTGTACATATTTTCAGCGGAGAAAAGAGCAGCGGCAGCAGCAGCTCACTTGGCCGCGGTGGCCAACACAAAGACCACCATGTCTTACACATCTGCCATTATGACATCTGGCAGAGGAACCACCAAGGTAGTGGGGCCTTCTACCTCCCAGACGTTTGCAGCCAAGTTAACAGAGACTGTGCCACTGACGTCTAGTACTACTGTTCTACCCTCCAGCCATGCGAAGCCAACGCGCATGCAAGTCACCGCACAGCATCCATCACCTTCCACACCTCAGGTTTGTACACCACCTCTTTGTTTTTACTCATAAACTTACAACTGACCTCTTATTTTAAAGTATTGTGTGATTTGTCAGGGGAAAGAATGGAAAGTAATATTTTAGAAGATACACATAATTTAAAATTTTGCTGTCAAATATAACATTTTTCTAGAGGTGTTTGAATATCACTCTTTAGTATTCAACATTGTAAACTTCTCAAATGGGTTGGGGCTAATGATAGGCATAATTGAATTGAATTTTATTTTGCTGTGCTGTTTTTTTTATTATTATTATTAATTTTCCATTTACTTCACTACGATATTAAAAATTCAGCCATTCACAATAATCAAAATAGATTTAAAAACAAAAAAATGAATTATCAAATTGTTATGTATTTAAGTCTTAAAACTTTGCCTGTCAGGTAAGACGTGATGAGAAAACTCAAATCGATTTTAAATTAACAACCGATAATACATAGAGTTTACTAGACAATTTTAGCGATGTCGAACTTGAGTTTTAATTCGTGGAACTCCACAAAATATTTAACTTATGAATAGTAAGTATCAAGTAAATTACCATATAATTTACATGTAAAATATCTTAGTAAAATAAATTTTTATAGTTTCTTTCTTGTGTGAAAACGTGTTTTGTACTAGATTCATTAGCTTTAGTTATAAATATGCAATACAAACGGCTTTACACAAAAAGTAAGTTGAAATTAATAATATAAGATACTAGGCTGCAAATATAAGATGACCCCCCACCCCCTATTTTTTTCTTACGATTTTTAATAAAAACTATCATCTTATATTTGGTCCAATATGGTATTATCTTTGATTATATGTTCCTATATCATCGGTTTTGAAATAAGAATAAAGATGCTTGTTTAAATTATCACTAATTGTTTACACTTGGCTGTCATGCAGGCTGACTTTTATGGTAATTTATAGCAGATGTGTTTATCGGTTAGATTTTTTGTAACATGTGAAATGTGTTTATTATTTCTTTATAAAAGCAACAGTTTGTTGTATATTTGTTGTTTGATTTTTTCCTATATCTCTTTACTTTAAATTTTATTTTCTGTATATCATTGTGAAATTGAAATTCAAGTTAAAGAAGCAAGCCTCTTTATAGTCGAGTCCAATGTTAGTATTTAAGGGGAGTAGGGTATGTATGAAACTCGGATTTTCACTAACGATTATCATTTGTCATAATATTATATATGAAAAAAGTGCATTGAGCAAAAACATTTAGTGATAAATAAAATGATAGAATATTAGGAAAATGGTAGAGCACAAATAAAAGTAAAAGTAAATATGTGTCAGTGTTGTTACTTTTATTTGTGCTCTACCATTTTCCTAATATTCTATCATTCTAAACATTTGTCATAATAAAAATTAACTTCTCATTGTTTTATGAAACTTTCTCAAAGTTAACCTTCTTATGCAAAAGTAATATTTGCGACAAAAAAATTAATTCCTTAGCAATTCTGCAACCCTAATTAGATTTTAAGTTAACTAAGGTGTTTTGTTTTGTAAATAAAAAACAACTTTTTAGCATTACAAAATAAGTCTACCATAATTATTATTTTCTTCATTCATGATAAAATAAACCACTTATAAAAAATCTATCCAGAACCACTTAAAAATTTGGGGTCGTCTTGGATTGGGGTAAAGAATCACATGGAAATAGTACTAGTAGCTTTGCTAGGTGTCAGATAAGATCCTTCCTAGTGCTGAGAAATGTTCACTTTTTCAGTTCAAAGTTAAACTCAAACATGGTGGCTACAGACAGGGAAAACAGGGAAAACCTGGAAAAGTCAGGGAATTTTTGTATGACAGGGAAAACAGGGAAATGTCAGGGAATTTAAAAGTCAGAGAATTAAAAAAATATGTCTAAAAATCCCATTAATTTTGTAACTAAACACTAAAACAAAAGTTAATAATACGTAAATAAAATAACATTTTAATTTTTTAAATAACTGATAAAACTGTTTATGCTTAGTAGATACAAACTTTTTTCATTATGTGATCAATAATAAATAAAACAAAAGTCATCATCCACCATTAAAACAGGAAAAAAGTAGTCAGGGAAATTTGAATAATGTTGCCTGGAAAACCTGGAAAAGTCAGGGAATTTTGTAAATTATGTTTTGTAGCCACCCTGTCAAATCGACTGTATGAAATATTCTCGAAACCGAATAAGTTCAAATATTTTTTGTTGTTTCATGATTTAAGAAATATTATATTGTGGTTCTGTTATAACTTATGCACTAAAATCATTTGGAAAATATTAATTGTACAAATGTTTGTAATATTTTATTTTGATAAATCAAATTATTATCACAACTTAAAATTAAATTACTTAAGATTTTGTCCATATGAATATTAATTTGTAATGGATGACAGCTCATAATGGTGATAATTGAATATAAATAGGATATTTTAGCTGTCAATATTTTTATTGGCAAATTGTTGGAAGGCGAAAAATTTTTCAAAGCCAAGTTGTAGTTTCACACTAGTGCTTCTCACGAAAATTGGACTTTAGCTTGGCATGCAAGTTCACACCTATCATTCTTGCTAGAATATGACTTGTGTTTGAGTATAATCTACCAGAGTACTTATATGTTTTTACTATCTCTTGCTTAGCAATTTAAAAAAAAAGCTGGTGTCATCCATAATAAATATATTGTATAACCTCTAGGTGTCGCCACCGCAACAACACCATTCAACAGCAACCACCACATCGTCGTCCTCGACCGTGGGGTCTCCCAAACATGTTCGTCCTCTTCCTGCGGCGTCTGCCCCACCCTCCATCCCAGGGCAATACCAGATGACTCCCAGTAAGGCACCCTTCACCAACTCTAGCCCTGCCCTGTTGTCTGCCCCGGGACGGAGCACCACGCCCCAACAGCAGGATAGTGTGACACAACAGGTGGTTACCAACACACCACAGGAGTACTCGCTGTTCAATGATACGTTCACCAAGGTATGTGGGCAATAGTAATTTCATAAGACTACTATCAAATCGGTATGCATTTGTTTAAATTTAGGAATATATTGTGTCATAAATATAGATGGGTTGAATCCACTATTTTGCATATACCAATCTTTATTTAACATTTGAATCCGAATTTTGGAAAACATTATGATCATAAAAAGAAAAAATAACCTAATAAAATGATAAGACAGTAGAAATAGTAACTAAATGTGAATATTTTTTGCTAAAATGCATTCATTATAACATTCGTACATACAGTTAAGTATTAAATTAAAGGTTGGGTGTTTGGTTATTGAGTTTTTGTTATAATTATTTTGGGGCTTAGCCACCAATAAGCAGTATTATAACTCAGAATAAAAATGAGGTGGGGATCCCATTCCTAGTCATTAATTTTAGAACACGAAAGATGAGCATATAAAAGTTTAGGAATGTGTAATATTGTGTTGTTGTTTTCCTAGTGTCTGAACTTTAAATGCTTTGTGAGCTAGTAATTTATTTGAAGCTTTGAATTTTGAAACTAATACATTTGGTCCTAAACTAAAGATAAATCCTTTAAGAAAACTCCATTTGACAAATTTAAATTTCGCATGGCTTTATCACAATTTGTGAAAGGAGTGTGCAAAGCTTCGAAAATTTGACTTGGTTTTGAAACATTAATCAGCTTTACCTTTGCTTCTAAACAAACTTCATCTTCCAGGGTTCCTACGGTCTGGAAAGTCAGGGAAAGTCAGGGAAGCTTAAGAAAAGTCAGGGAAAGTCAGGGAAATGACAATTCAAGTCACACTTCAGTTTCATCGGAAATTGTAAAGCCGCAGAAGGAAGGTGTTGCCAAAAGTGAAAGTAGTGTATTGCCTTGAAGAAACCCTAACACTTTTGTTATGGAAGATAATATATTATTATTATTAGCACTGCGTCTTACTACCCGTTCGGGTTATACGCACTTACGCTAATGTGTAATGGTAGGGTGATTGTGAGACGAAATGGAGGACCAACAGTTTAACGTGGAATCCGAACCACGGTGGAGGCCTGGCATTCCTCACATTCACAAGTTGTGATTAATACACGTCTTGTCAGAGGTGAAGGAAGGGTTTGGCAATCAGATAAATCTGTGCCGGGACCGAGGATTTAACCCCGGACCCTCAGCACAGAAGTCTGACACCTTACCCCTGGACCACCAGGTCACCAAGATAATATAACTAAGGCGTAAGTCATTTGGGCTTTGCAAGTTGTTGACAATAAAATGTATTTCAATTCGTGTAATAATTTAAGTACAATTTTTCAGTTTATGTTTCCCGAGTGTTCCATTGCCAGTGCCTTTACTCTTTTGGAGACAAGGCTGCATATTTCATTGTGCATGGCTTGGCTCCATTCTTTCATAACAATTTACTGGACCACCTAAAATCATGTAACAACTTTGTAATTTGTTTTGATGAAGCATTGAATAAAGTTATTCAACGAGGGAAAATGGACATTGTAATCAGATTCTGGGACAAGGAAAATCACAAAGTTGTCAGTCATTGCTTGGACAGTGTTTTTTTCGATAGAAGCACCGCTGAAGAATTACTTAAGCATTTCTCTGATGGTATTCCTCCTCTTCCAGTCTCTAAGTTTATACAAGTGTCAATGGTTGGCCCAAATGTCAATCTAAAGTTTATAACGCTTCTTCAGGAACACATAAAATCTGTCACAGACAATGAAGTATGTATTTTGATAAATCTGAGGACATGTGAGCTTCATGTTGTTCATGGTTCCTTGAGAACAGGAGTGGAACATATCAATTGGGATAAAAATTGCTTATTGTGTCACACGTACTATCTGTTCACTGACTCTACAGCTCGTCAAGCATTGTTTACCCATTTGACAGGGTGTACAACTTTTCCTTTGAAATTCTGTGGTGTGCGGTGGTTAGAGAATGCAACGTGCTTTCAAAGGGCATTACAAATATGGGACCACGCTAAGTTTCACAAATAAGAAAAGCTTCCTAAAGCAAAACCTGTAGGGATACTGAAAAGAGCAGCCTGTGATCCATTCCTGAAGTGTAAACTAGCTTTTTGCAAAACAATTGCAGATGGATTTCAGCTTTTCCTTTTTGATTGGGTTTGAAATATTTTGTTATTTTTTCCATCATTTTCCCTGAACTGATTGGCAAGACATCTGCGTTCTTATTCTTCCATGAGAGGTGAGACAAAGTCGGCTGTAGGGGAGGAGGAGACCGAAATAAATGTAATTAAATTAATATTTCTAAATGAATAGTACCATAAAATTATAGTGGAAATTTTGTGAGAAGTTGGTCAGGGAACCTGGGAAAATAGTCAGGGAAAGTCAGGGAAAAGTCAGGGAGAATTTTTTTACAAATACTGTAGGAACCCTGTCTTCGACCTTACTTCTAAACAAACTTCATCTTCGACCTTACTTCTAAACAAACTTCAGCTTTGACCTTGCTTCTAAACAAACTTCAGCTTTGACCTTGCTTCCAAACTTCAGCTTTGACCTTGCTTCCAAACAAACTTCAGCTTTGACCTTGCTTCCAAACAAACTTCAGGTTCAACTTTGCTTCCAAACAAACATCAGCTTTGACTTAGCTTTGAAAAAAAATGAGATTCTCAACAATTCACCAATTAAATATTGACAGCTAAAATTCTAAATCACTGGTTAATTATTGCCATTATGAGCTGTTAGATACATTACAAATCAAAATTCAAATGTAAAAAATCTTAACTAATTAAATTGTAAGCTGTGAAAATAACTTGATTGATCAGATTTAACAAAATTTTACAAGAAATTGTACAATGAAACATTTTTCAAACAATATTTTTGAAAAATTATATAAATAATCACAATTTTTTTTTCTATCTTAAAACCACTAACAAAAAAAATTCAAACTTCAATTTAGTTTTGAGGATATTTCATACATTCGATTTGAGCTCACTTTGAATTTAAAAGGTGGACTTTGCACATTCTTTAATATTGAACTTTATTATATTATTATTATTATTATTTTTATTATTATTATTATTATTATTATTATTATTATTATTATTATTATTATTATTATTATTATTATTATTATTATTATTATTATTATTATTATTATTATTATTATTATTATTATTATTATTATTATTTAGTACTGCGTCTTACTACCCGTTCGGGTTATACACTTAAGTACTAATTACACTAATGAATTAGGAATTGGGAAGGTTGAATTTAAAGGAAGTGAACCCACATTTGCGTGGAGGGAGAGTGGAAAACTATTTAGGAAAAATCACCCCCAGTTCACCCGACCGAGATTCAAACTTTGATCTCCCCGTCCTTGGTGGTCTAGCTCAACACGACTGGCGAGTTAGCCAACTACGCCACCAAGGCGGGTTTGAACTTTATTAAACTAAAAACTGTGTTTAGAATCTCTACAAGTTGTAACTGACAAATTGCACTATATCATAAAAATGTTTTCCCTTATACTCAGCAGTCGATGTGGGGAAGAGAGAATGAAAATAACCAGAAGGGAATGAATTTTGCCAGTGTCGCGGCGACAGGAGCCAACACTGGTCCAGGCCAAGGCGTGTCCAACGCCAAGTTTGAATGTGTCCCACCTCCACAGGTAGATTGTGTTTACCATATTATATATAAAATAATTTAATTCATTTGTTTACCTTGATTATAATTACATTGGCCAATATTTTTAATGCTTATGTTAATCATATTTTAACTTCTCAATGTGTATGGCTTTCAAGAAGACATTAAGAGAAAAGTGTGTATGTTCCTATCATAATAACCATAATAATATGTTCTTATTTATCTTTAGTGCTGGCCTCTTAGAGGTCTCCACTGTCGGCTAGCACTTAAATAAATGAAATAAATGTATTATTATTATTATTGTTATTGTTATTATTGTTATTATTGTTATTATTATTATTATTATTATTATTATTATTATTATTGTTATTATTATTACTTTCTTTCATATAATATCTGCATAAGGAAAACCTCTTTTCACTTTATGAGGTAATTGTATTATTTGGAAGAAGGTACTTTCTTCCAAAAATAATAAAATTTCTTCCATATAAAAAAATTGTACATAAAAAAGTGAGGAAATGTTTTCGCTATTTCTCTGGCATTTTAAATTAATGGATTTGTTTTAAAATAATAAAATAAAGGGGGGGGGATGATTCAATGCAATGTTTAATAGTGCTGTATGGTGTTGTTCCAGGCGGATGCAGCCAAGGCCCCCGGCTACAGAGGAACTGCCGTCTGTTCTCCTGTCTCATCTAAGACAAGTAGCAACAGTACTACACCGCCTTCATCTTACCAGAGTTCCAACGTGTATTCAGAGCCAGGGCCTGGAACAGCTATTGCCAAACCTCTCCTTCAGCCTGCCGTGGCTCGCCCTGTGTCCACGGGCAGTCTTGAAGGAGGGGTAGGACAACCATCTTCATCTCACATTGACTCCATGACGTTCACTGGCAGGTCTGTGTACCCCCAAGCTGTGGGGGAGATGCAACCAGCTCGCTCTGTCATGGTATCGCAAGCCTCTCTAGATCTCTACAACTCCCAGAGTTCATCCTCTGGAGGTGGAGGCTATGTCCCCGAGAATTCCACTACCTCGTTGTTAAAGATGGTCCAGAACAGCGGAGGCAATGTGGATTCCCAGCAAGGACAGTCCCAACAACAACAACAACAGCAGCAGCAGCAGCAGATGATGTATCATCATCAACACCACCCTCTCAACTTCTCTCAGTCACAAAGCTCTGCCCCAACAAACACCACAGTGACCATGTCTCGGCTAAACCCACGTGCCCCAGATTTTTCCCTCCACCTAGCCAACAAGACGCAACAGCAACAACAACAGCAGCAGCAGCAACAAGCCCCTAGTATGTTCAACCAAGCTCCGGGCTACCACCCACGTGCAAACATGATGCCACCTTCACTGCCATCTAGCATGTCTCAGCAGCAGAACTCCAACTCCGCAATGGGTGCAACATTTTCTTTTCCCATGACTAAATCGTCCTTAGGGCATTATCACCCTCAGAACCTTCCCCCTAACTCAAACCCAACTCCCAACAATGGGCAGAGATGGCCCTTATATCCACAGGCCTACCACCATGCCAATCACCCGCCTGACATCCTGAGCTATCCTGGGAATGTTGGTACCATCAGCCAGTTGGCAACCCTGGCAAACCTAGCTCAGCAACAGCCTGTAGATCTGCTAGGTCTAGAGAATGGGGCACAAGGAGGAGGGGGCAACTCGCCTGTCATGTCACCGGCATCACCCGCCAACACTAACCCTGTTGGTGCAGTGGGAGAACCCTCCGGGCATAAAATGGAGGATCGTAAAATCGCGCCCATTGGAATGGAACGAGCCAATTGGAAGCAGTTCAATGCAACAGCAGGAAGCGGGGCTCCCATAACAGACTGGATGCTTGGGACTGGAGAGCCTAAATTGGCTGCTGTTTCCTCTTGGACTGGCATGACCCATGCCATGGATAGGCATCAGATGTACCCACCAAGGCCCAACTATGGGAGACTACCACCTACAGATGACTTGCCTCATTTAATGGATGCATCTTTTCAGGTATTCAACTTTTATTTTTTGTGCTGTGTGAAATGTTCACAATTGATCTTAAGGTTTTTCCACTAAAAGTAAGCTCAAACGAGCTTTTCAGAAAATCTCCAAAATTGATCCAGTCAATCTTTAGTTCAGTAAATATGTAACTTAAAAATCAAAAGGGGTGTGCTAAGTTTGATTTTTCAACTGGAAGTGAACCCAAATCAAGTATATTAAAATATTTTTGAAGCTGAGTTTAAGTTTGATAATTTTTTGTTAGTTTTCTGGTTGAAAAAAAATATATTAGGGTTAAACATACATAACTTTTATGCACTAAAATGACTTGAAATTATTGTTTATTGCACAATTGCCATAAACCTTGTCAAAGTTAGGTGGTACTGTACTATCCAAGGGCACTATGATAGTCTATATGAAGGTTTTTAAAAAAAAATTAGGGAAGGGGGAGAATTATAGATCGCTGCGCTAAACACGTGCCAGGGAGTGGGTTGGTAAGCATTTAATCTACCTCACAATAATAATAATTACTATAATTATTAGCACCGCGTCTTACTACCCATTAAGATTGTACGCATGTACGCTAATTTGTATGGTAGGGTGATTGTGAGATGAAATGGAGGACCTACAGTTTAACTTGAGAACCAAACCACAGTGGAGGCCTGGCATTCCACACATTCACAAGTTGTGATTAATACATGTCTTGTAAGAGGTGAAGGAAGGGTTTGGTAATCAGATAAACTTGTGCCGGGACCAAGGATTGAACCCGGACCCCTAGCACAGAAGTCTGACATCTTACCTCTAGATCGCCAGGTCACCCACAGTAATTGATATTAAATATACTAACATAGTTTGGTCACAATGTGGGATTTGAAACTGCCTAAAACCTAGTCGATATTTTTCTATTTTTGTTTGATGTTTGTTAGAGGTGTACCAATTCAGTAAAACTAATTACCAATTGCTTAAAATAATTTTTTATGCTACGATTATTTACACCGATTATCTATTAATAACAATTGGGAAATATGCTTAAGAGAATGATAACAGTTAATGTAATAAATACAAAAAGATTTTATGCGTAAAAAATATATTTTTATGCCTAGCCGGCGAAAGTTGTAACTGGATTGTTAGTTTTATCAACAGCATGAACTTATTTCTATATTTGGTTATGTAATCTTTGCTTAGCCCGCAACCCAGATGCAGTGTATATATAAGTGGGTTTTTTTATCACTTAACTCCCACCTAGAAAATTTTTCTTTAAATTTTATTTAAAAAATACGATTAATCGACATAATAATTGCCGATGCACTAATAATCACCTGATAATGATTCATCGGTATACACTCCTAATTTGAGTTACGATATTGGTATTATTGAAGCTTCACAGGGCCCCCCCATTATCTTTGAAATGACACTAGAATTAATATTTTTACAATGAAAAGAACAAAGTTTGTTTTTTTAAATTATCATTTGCATTATTCAGTTACTAAAAAATTATATTAATTTTTAAATCAACTTATATTGTGTATTAACCAAGAAATGAATTCTGTCTTAAGGCCAGTCACCACCCGGACAGCCAACACTCCTACCACAACGGCAGCGCAGCAGCTGCTGCAGCCCTGTCCAACTCTCTTTCCTTGATGCACCATGCACTACCACTCATACCCCACTACAACATGGTGGCAGACATGGGCGGCCCCGACAACATGAAGCTGGAGCCTCCTCCCAACTGGGACACGGCCAGGATGGACGTTTCGGACAAGCAACATGTAAGCAGACTTTACCACTCTAACAACCTACTCTAGATACTAGACTCGCACAGTGGGAGGGTAACCATATTATTCAAACTCTCATTATCAACAACAACAACTGTTTCCAGCCTGTGTCCGTCACTTTAGTAAAATGCCTCCATCTTCCTCCATTCTGCCTCCTTTAATTTCTTCCATTATTCTCCTTTCACTTGAACACCTTCTGTTACCTGCTCCTCCCATCTCTTTCTTGGCCTCCCTGGGGTCTTTTTTTCCACATACTTCATTTCCAACATTTTCTTCAGCGTCAGCGTCCTCTCTTTCTCATCACATGCCCATACCATCTCAGTCTTGCTTTTTCTACTATCTCATGTACTCTTTGAACCCCAACTCTTCCCTTAATAACTTCATTCCTGATCTTGTTTCTCCTCGTGACAGCTAACATGCTCCTCACAAACATCATTCCCATGGCCTCCACTTTCCTAGTATCTCTTACATTCATTGTCCATGTTCCTGCTGCATATGTGACAATATATACTTCAAGGGGACTTTTTTTCTCCATAGTAGGTATCTTATACACCTATAGAACAACTCTCTCTGCTGTCCTCTTCTCATTAAATCCCTCTACTTCCACCTTTCTCCTCAATCATGCTTCCAAGATATTTTACGTTCTGTACTTTTCTCAGCTCTATTCCATGCAACCTTATATTAGGCTTCACTTCCTCATTCCATTCTTGTAGTTGTTCCTGTACTTCCTCTTCTTTCCTCCCAGAGTTTATGACCATGACAATTACCATTACCATTACAAATAGTAATGGTGAAAGGGCACTTTCTTGCTTCCAACCACCACTTTTTATTTGGTGTGGAAATGCAGAGCCATAGGAACAAACTGTTATCTTCAAGAATTTTTATTGTTTTGCAATTTTCTTTTCGGAAAAGGTTTGTTCAAGAATAGAAGCATGTTGATTAAGTTATACTGTTTGTATACACACCTCCTCTATAATTCTAACAGTGATCAAATATCGATAAAATGATATTTTTCAATAGAAAACTGCTGGCTTCATAAAAAATAAGAAAATTTAACACTGAATGAACATCAATACTGTACATTATCTTATAAGGGGGTGTTGATAATATTAACATAAAAATTTCACTTATTCTCAAGAAAACTGATATTTCCAAACGTATGATTTTTCCACAAGACCTGTCCGATAACTAGCGCCATCTATGGTTTCCATTATCCATCTGTTCTTGTTGGTGCAGCAGGATAAACTTTTTTTTTCATTTTTTCCCCCTAAGCATCCAACCTCATATAAAAAAATGTAGGTATTCAAATTCATAACATAGCAAAACTAAAAAACATTCATAGTAATAAAAAAAATATAAATTTGCCATCCAAATCATTGAGTGGTTGCATGATCTAGGGCAATGTGCCGGAGCTACAAATTAGGTGTGCCGTTCAGCCACGCATCGCTGTTGAATAAGAACACGAATTAAGTTGGTACAACCACGAGCAGTGTACTGTCCGAATTGCCTACTCGCACTTACTAATATTTTAAATACATAGGATAAAATCAAAAGCTTTCTCGAGAAATTAGTTATGTATCCAAATGTTAAAGAAGCAGGCAACGAAGAAGAGATTCAACCTTCAATCTTGCAACATTTGAGCTCACTTTAGGAAAAAATTAGTCTATACTTTCCTAACTATGATTTACTTTACAACCTTTGGACTGGGTATTTTCCGCTGCCGCTGCTCGTATCAAAAGCAAAGGGGTATGCCACAAAAATAAATACTAGGCTGGTTAAGTGGACCATGAACTTAAAAGAGTAGAGGAACACTGGTCTAGGGTATCACATCGCAATAGACTGGACCTACAAATTTCTTATTAAAGGTGTCCAACCCCCCTCATTTCAATAATAATTGTAGATAAAGAACTTTTGTGTTTTTTTACATCCATTACTGTTTCCAGCCTATGGCTTGGGTCAGATTTTATTCTAGCCATTTATTTTCCACTACCGGCTGGCTAGGCCTGTCGTAGCTTCATATGCCTTATAATATAACTTAAGACAAAGACAGGCACAACATCCATTCCCCGGGCGTTAATTTATCAATGTGAAAGGGTAGACCCACATTTCACCAAAGATAAATTTTTCGGCCATGCCAGGAATCGAACCCGGGACCCATAGCTTAGTAGGCAGACACGCTACCGATTGAGCTAAGGTGTCGGATAAAGAAGTTTGTATTATTTTTTAAATATTTATAATGTAATTTGTTTTGAATAATTACTTTTATTTTACTTTAAATTTGTAATTTTTTTTTGTTTCAGGGTTGGGGAGCTAAGTGGAGCCACTAAATATTATTTAAATTTAGCAGAAGAATTGTGCAGATATGGGCGATATTTAAGAGAATCTTCTTAGTATATACTTTTTTTATTATCAAAAGAAAAAAAAAGAAATGTCCAATTATAGCTTGAAACTAAAAAAAAAGCTTTACTCTTTTCACCAAGTGTTTGGGAAACATGTTTATTTAGTAGCATTGTTAGAAGTATCCTTCTGGGAACTCTCTATCGTGATGTTTCTGGAGCTACTCGGTTGTGGTACATTCACTATCTCTTTGTTGCCCGTTCACCCCCAATTCCTCCCCGTGATTCCTTGCCCCTTACCCTTCTTTACCTCTATTTATCTGCTGTTGGATTTATACCGACCAAGTCGTGATTCAATAGTTGAGATGCACCATATTATTAAAGTATATTATTATATTTAAAAAAGAAGCTTATTTGCTTTTTTTCATTTTCTAATTTGGCTGCCGAGTTTGTGTGATGATTCTAGCTGTTGTGAATCAGCCAACCCGATTATGACATATTTTTCTCTTCATTGATATGATTATTGTAATCGAGGAGACTGTGACCGTCTGCCTCGAATGAATTTAGAAAAGCGCACTGCCGAGATGAGTGCCGCATATTTCTTTCATTCGGTGTACATAACTATTTTGGAACATGGAAATATTATGTAATCTTTCTCCATCTTGAAAGTAAGTTTTTTTTGTTTTTTGTGCATGTTTATTCCTTGGTTTGATAACTTGCTTTGTAGTTTATTGAATATATTAAATACTGTAAAAGATAAAATAAAAAAATAATTCAATTGCAGTGATATATATTTTTGTTCCATTCATTTTTATATCAAATCTCAATTTTTTTTATATATTTATTTTGTTAGTTATTTATAAACAATCATGGTGTTTCCGTCTTTAAAGTATTCAGAAGGAAATAAAAAATGTGACAAAACATTACTCAGTTTGGTTGGATCTCTAAAAGTGAAGCTATAAAGCTGTCCAGTGGCGCCCAAGTCCCAAAGCTCCTTATCAGAAACATCACCCCCTTAAAAGAATCTTAGAAGGTAGGTAGATCTTATGACCAATCAGTGGCTTAGAAGCTGTTTAAAGGTTCCTTCTTTTCTGCACCTTTTATTTTCCCCTTTAAATCTATTCCTCTGCCTTCCGCCACCCACAAGTGTTGCGACCACATCATCTTGATCCTGGAATGGGCGCTACTGGGCCTGTTTATTGTTCCTGTACGCTGGCCTCCATGTTGAAAGTTTTTTGTTAAATTAGTTAATGTGATCATGTGAACATTTAGAAAAATTGCTGCTGCTTGTATCGCAGAGATTGAAACTATATTTTATTAAATATCTGATAAAATTGGACAAATCATAATGATATCTTTTAGTGCATAGCATAGAATAAAGTTTAAAGAAGCTATTAATTTTTTAAACTTAGTAAAATTATCATAGGGATTTTAACTTGATAACTTTTGTTTAGCATCATAAATTAAACTTTTTTTAACGTGTGTTTATGCCAAAATACCTATTTGGTGAAAACGGCAGCATCCAATTAAATTGAGGACAAATTCTTTACCCACACAGCATTCAACTTTCCTGTTCTTTATTTAATTCGTTGTATTGTCTAAATGGGTTAGTAACATTATTTTTATTTGTCAAACCATGAGATGAATACTTGAGAGAATTTTTAACAGCATATTTTATGTTAACTAACTTTTTATCAGTTTGTAAACTGCAATGTTAACTTAAAATTATTAAGCTTAAGCAAAAGGCACACAAAATGTCCTAGGAAATTGATTGCCTTATCTGCACGACACAACTAGCACATGGAGGAATCTCATGTTGTTTAGGAATAATGGAAACTCAGTTAAAGAAACATAGAATGTAATCAATTGCTTGTACATGAAGACTTAAAAAATATATCTTGATGCATTGTGAGATATTTGATCTGAATTTACTTAGGTTTAGTTGCAATCGTTGTGTATGTTCCTTAGAGGTTAATTTACATGACTAGAGTAAAAAGGTGTTTTTGCTAGAGTTGTGTTGAATCCACTATTTTACGAATCCGAATCTCCAATTTCCCTTCAAATCCAACTCTTGAAAAAAAATTACCATCAGAGGAAATTTAAATATAATAGAATAATAGAAATTAAATATTAAAATTCCTTCTTATAATCCATTCATTATAATGACATTCATATATTCACTTCATTGTAAAAATATTTGTCCTATAATTAACATTTATTCTGAACCACCAATAAGCAATATTATATTATTATTATTAGCACCGCGTCTTACTACCCGTTCGGGTTATACGCACTTACGCTAATGTGTAATGGTAGGGTGATTGTGAGGTGAAATGGAGGACCTACAGTTTAACGTGGAATCCGAACCACGGTGGAGGCCTGGCATTCCTCACATTCACAAGTTGTGATTAATACACGTCTTGTCAGAGGTGAAGGAAGGGTTTGGCAATCAGATAAATCTGTGCCGGGACCGAGAATTGAACCCCGGTCGCCAGCTCAGAAGTCCGACACCTTACCCCTAGACCACCAGGTCACCGCAATATTATAGCTCCACAACAAATTTAATTTTAAAATTTTTTTAATTTTGAGTCTTGAATCATCAAATATCTTTAATTATTCAAAGACCAGTGGCGTCGTGTCGGGGCAAGCAACGCAAGCACTGCTTGCCTTTGATTGAAGATATGTAATTATTTTATTTTATATTTGCAAACTTTTTTTATTTTTGCCTGTAAATCATTTAAATGTAATTCAAGCATCAGTGGGTTTGAAAAAAAAAATCTCATACATGGCAGTGGTCGTATAACATGCATGCAAGACGTGCACTAGTCCATCTAATGGTGGTTGAAAGTCGGTATTTGTCCGACTTTCATCCCATTTCTATAGCTAATGTAGTTCTTATTTGTGACGTCATAGATTTTGGAGGGGAAAGAAGGGGAAGTGCTGTGGATGCTAGGTAAAAATGCAAGCAGCCGAGCTACGACTTCTCTTGCCCGAAAGGTGACGACTAGAACCGAAATCACTACCCCTCTATTCCCCTTCCAGAACAGAGTGGGATGGTATAGCATGAAAGAGGAAATTAATATATTATTGTCAAGGTACTGACCCCATGCCTACACATCTTTAAGTCCGGTACACATGACATAACTTCTTGTACATAAAGATGTACAAGACGTTGCAGCCTGAAAATAGCGTCGTGTGAACACCAAAACTTGTACAAGATCTGCTTTGCACAAATTATTGTATACAATTTCAGGAAATAGAACGCGTCCTATATCAGCAACTTTTCTTGTACAACTTTTGATTTGTAAGCATGAAAACTTCGTCTGATAGACAGTTACTTAAAAAAAAAAAGTGATTGTAAGAAACACAGCTAAATACTTGAAAACAAACAAATAATTATAATTGAAGGGGGTTAGACCCCAAATATAAAGGTTTTCAACTGTTTTAAGAAAATATTAAAAAATAGAGTAAAAAATTCGTTTTTATTTTCATAATATTTAGGAATGATTAAGAAATTATTTACATTAAATAGCAATATTTTCCAAATCATTCAATAATTATTTTTCCATAAAAAGGGCAAAAATGCCATGTTTTTCCTAATATTGTATGCAATCACAAATGCCGTGTGAACAGTCATTGGCTAAAATTGGTATGCAATCCATGTGACCAAGATATTGTACAATTTCCCTTGTATATTGTACATTGTACAATACCCCTTCCAAGCTTGCCTAAGAATTTTGGTCACGAGACGCTACTGTCAAAGACCCATTCATAGTTTTTACATCAAAATGTATATGGCACAGGAATGAAATATTCACACAATATAATGGTTGAATTATCTTAAACTAACAAATTGTATTATATCTGGAAGCAGGAATGGTGGATAGAAACATAAAAGGAACTTCACATTGAAAAGAAGAACACAGTTCACACTTTACATTGCTGCTATTGGACAAAGCAGTAATGATGCTTCTTGAAGAAAATCGGCCGTTTCAGCCCAATTCCTGGACCTAGGTTTTTAATATAAAAAGAGAGAAAAATTGGAAAGCTTGGAACATGTAAAAGGAGTAATATAATGGACAAAAGCAGGAATTAAAGATACAAAACTAATAAATTTACAGTTTCAAGCAACTATTGCAGGCAATGTTAAATGTATCAAATATAACCTTAGAAATCTGCATTATACTGCACAGGTAAGTTTGTTGATAATTACAACCGGTTAAGATTGTGTTTTTATAAGTAATTGATCATCACCATAAGAAATAATTGAATTTAAGCTGGGGTCTGGAAGAACTTTTTTTTTACATTATTCTATCTCAAGCAACCTTTCTTTTCATCAAACCTGTTGCAAAGTCAAGCTTGGATTTGATAGATATAATTTTAAAGAAATATGATTATTTTTAACTCAAAAATAAATTATAAGATTAAGTTTTAAATATAAAAAAAAATATTTTTTTATTCATTTCCATCCTACAGATTTAAAAAACATTATTGAATTAAATATGTTCTAATGTGCATATTTAGCCCCTTTTTTTATGTAAGAAGATCCATTAAATTCATGTTCATCTAGAGTGTAACTATTCACCTTGTGCCAACCTACCAGAGCGCGAAAGCAGTTAAATATTTATGATTTTAGGATTTGCATAGAAAATTTGTGGTATACTTGATACAGTCTTGCACTAAGCTAGTTGTATATCCTCTATACCTCATACCCTACACCAATCAAAACCAATTTACTCACTTGCCAATCTTGACATTCCATTAGCAAGCTTTATAATCCTCTTTGTTGGGTTCTTCCTTCCTCTCTTCCACTCTCCTTTCACAAACCACAACCAAACAAGAAAGAAGAATAAACAATAAGTCATTCATCACTAAACACAAGTCAAAGAAATCATTTCTTTTGACCCTTAGTATTTTGTTTAAAGTTCGGCACTCAAAATATGAGTACTCCCAAAGCTCCAATTTAAACAATTGACACCACTCAACTAATGAATAGTGTTACCATACACAATTCCAAAGTCGAAATGAAAATATAATGTAGATCTAGTATTCTTTGTTCCCAAACCTTAATTAGAAAATATTGTGAGTGCAAAGCAAATTAATTTAGTTATGTTAAGATAGTTAGATGTACAATTACATAGATGAACATAAGGCAAGGGGAATAAGAAAATAAAAAACACAATGAAAAGAACTTTACCTTTTTGTCTCTTTATTAAATCATAGGTTGAAACAAAGCACCTTAGCTTGCTTGAAACAACTAATAAACTTGTTTTTATATACACAATGTTTTGCTTATAAAATAGTTACAACTATATTCTGTCTAACCTTTGTAGTTGTAATTTTGATAAAACAAAAATTACCATAAGTTTCTAACAGGCATCATATGTTATTACAACTTAAAACTGCTGTGTGAAGTGTTTCCACCATTTATCCTGTAAGATGGCAAGCTTAACTTGCATTATTACACTATGATATAGCTTGTAAGATAGGGTAATAGTGTAATCCATCGAGGTAACTGTGCTACCTTCAAGGGTAAACAAAGTTTACATGCTAGAACAAATTACAAAACAGCAGCAATGGTTGAGTGGCCTAAGGTACTAGTCTTGCAATTGGCTACATTAAGAGTACACTTAAGATGAGTTTCCCATCCTGTACACATTTGTGAGTATATTTTCTCTTAACCCCTTTCATTCCTAGATGTTTAGAATATATAGTGTTAAGTGTTCCTGTGGTAAAAATATATTTAGTTCTTTTTATTTTAAAATAAGGTTTGAATGTTTTATGGGTTGCTGTGAACTTCCATATGGAATTCAAGTTGAACACAAAATGGGTTAATCTAAAGCCCTTTCTAAAGATGAACACAGAGTCTTATAACCCATTCCCTGTCGCAGGTGTAACACAGCTGTGCAGGCCGAGCAGCCATTTTTCTAACCGGATACTCTTATCTGACAAATATTTTTGAAACTCATTTATTACTTTATTCATGGTCATAGTGTAGCATTGAACTGGAAGCTCAATATGAAGTAATGATACTGGCTAAGTACAAGGGTTCATTGATAGATGGCATTACAATAACTTAATGATATGAAATGATTCATACCTGCACCCAGGGACGTTCGGGCAAACAGGCGTTGTTCAACGCCTGCGCCAGGGAAAGGGTTAAGATGGTAGCTTCATAAATTAAGAGTTTTCTGTTGGTCAAGAATAATATTAGGCCAGTGATGTTAGATCACATATTACTGTTGAACCAAATAGCTTTCATGATCATCACAAACCTTTCTTCATTAATGTAACCATACATCACTTCTTAAGGGTCTCTCCATCATTTTCATTTTGTTAATCTTACAATCTACTTGGTCAATTCGCCGATAAATTTCCTCAGAGACCACAATTCGATCCAAGACCTGCAGAGAAAGACTATTTTGTCCTACTGATCTAGTATGTTTATCTTTACAGTAAAACATTTTCAAAGTTGTTACCATAATTTAAAGTAATCATGTACTTGTAAAGAGTGAGCAATTTAATTCTCTTTCACAATTCAATATGTCTCTGCATGATCTTAGTCTCTAGGTCAAAATGAAGTTTCTCAACCTTCCTAGCTTGTTTCTTGATGTTGTCCTCCATCATTTGAAGGCCCTCCGTCTTGCCAACCATTGATTCTTTGCCGGAGCGGCGGTCGGAGCCCAGTTCTGCTTCAGCATGCATGTGGCGCAGCTTTAATAACCGGTTTTCATAGTGCATAAGTTCCACCTAGCCAACACAACAGTAAATATAAATAGATTATGCTCAAACACAAGACTTATTCATATTACAATTTCTTACACACTACATTAATTATAAATTGTTTGATCCTGTAATGATATAATAAAAATTGGGCATGAGGCTACAAGAATTTGAAAAGTCGACTCTAATTGGTTTCAGTTTCTACATCCAAAATAATTCTTCAGTGCTTTAAAAAGATTTTGAGGTAAAAATAATAAATCAAACTATGATGTAATAACCAGGGCTGTAGAGTTAGAGTTTGTAAAAATGTACCGACTCTCATTCTGAATTCAAAATCAAAACTTCTGTAGTATTATAACAACATATGGTAAATATATAATTTTAGCATGATACTTTTATTTTTATTTTAGGACCAATGTTTATAATTTTGTTTGACAAATTTATTTAAATATAAATTTACAATGTCAAGAAGCTTCCGGTGAGGTCGTCTATAGTGGACATTTTAATGCAGTAAATTTGTTATTACCTACTCTATGGCAATAGTTCCCAATTACCTACCAGTCAAGGACCCCCGTTTTTTCCAAGCATTAGAATCTAATCTATTCTATGTATATAAAATAGCACTCCTCCCCATATTAATAATTAATGTTAGAAAACCTACAAAACTGGGAATTTGGCACAGTAAATCCAAGTCAAATGTGTTTTTACATACTTTTATTTTTTTAGACTAACTCTAGTTGTAATAATAATGAATATAATAGTAATAGTTAACACAAAAAAAAGTTAGTTAGGCCTACATGAAAATTTATTTATTATGAAAAAGTTCAAATTTATTCATTTGGGTCTAATATTAGTGAGATAAGTGATACCTCTTTTAACCACCAATTTTATGCCAACGGTCCATGATTAAAAACAATCACATGAAAATGGTAAAACGTAACAAATCAATATGAATAACTTTGCAATGTCTGATGACTAGCAGTGCAATATGATGAGTGATGTGACAACACAACACGACTCGACTCGTTGGCCCGAGAACAGAAGTGGCCTTGGGATATGCAGGTGTGTGAGGAGAGGAAGTGCCTTTTGGATGCGCAGGTGAGTGAGGAGGAGGCGAAGCTTTTTAATGATTAAGATTAGGCCTCCTGTTGTTTAATTATTATTTTAACTTTTTATTTTGCAAAATTTTGGTGGTTGTCACGGACCCCCTAGGAACAGTTCAAACTTATGACGAAAGAGATAAAATGACCAAATGACCTAAAAATTGATATAAATGCACACGACTAAATCAAACGCATGCTTTACAAAATGTTAACCAAAAGATATACATGCAATGAAACACCTTTAATAGCTCAACCTCACATCCTCTTAAATATAATATTAATTTACAAATATGTGCTTCATAATTAATATCTCCCCCTTCCAAAGCAACCCTCTCCAGAATAGTTGCAGTGTATCACCAGGAATTTGTATTTTACAACCAGTCAAGTAAAGAAGGTACAAAGTTCATTGCTTACATTATCTTCTCATTCAGATAATTGTGGGTTGGAAAAATTAATACTTGATTAATTATGTATTTGTAAAATATCGATTGTATTTTAATACATACTTTTCAACATGAATGCCTTAAATCCATAAAAATTATTCCTGAAATACACAAACCAAGAAAATATGACCTGAAATTCAAAAATGACCTAAGATATTTATTTTTTCAACCAGGGGTTTATGAACAGATTTTATATAATCATTATCATTGTTTGTGATGAACCTATCAAATCCATACATGTTATCAAAATCTGGTCCCTGTTTCTAACTATTTTCATTATTAAAATCATAATTATTTAAAGTGAAAATGTTTATACCCTTAAAGATTCAAGTTCCTCGGCGGTAAAGTCTGCGTTGACAGCAATCGTCCACAAACCTTGCACTTTGGGTTCAATGAACTCTTTGCTGTTGGGACCTTTAGCAGCTATGCGATGCAGCCGGTCATATCCATCCCTGATATCTCTATGTCTGTCCCTAGAGAGTGTATAGAAGTAATTATTAGGTAGTAAAAAACTTGGTTATATTTGGAAGAAAGTAGAGTAAAGGTGGAAAGAAACGCATAAAAAGAACAAACACAATATGGCTTTTACAATTAAAAGAACACAGTTAACACTTTACATTGCTGCCACTGGACATAGAGGTAAGAGAATTGATCGGTACTGCCCAAACAAAGAGGTTTCCTTATAGAGATATAGTAAACGACTTTGTGATTGCTAATCATCATCATCAAATGTTTTCAGCCTGTGGCCAGGTCAGTTTAGTAAAATGCCTCCATCTTCCTCTATCCTTCCACCATTCTTCCTCCTATAATTTCTTCCATTCTTCTTCTCTCACTTGAACACTTTCTGTTATATGCTCCTCACATCTATTTCTTGGCCTTCCTTGCAGTCTTTTTACTACACACTTCATTTCCAACATTTGTCATACTCTCTTTTTTCATCCTCGTTACATGCCCATACAATCCCATTTCTTGCTTTCTCTACTAGATCATGTACTTACTACCTGTACCCTACTCTTTCTCGGATAACTTCATTCCTAAACTTGTTTCTCCTCGTGACAGCTAACATGCTCCTCACAAACTTCATTTCCATGGCCTCCACTTTCCTAGTCTCTCTTACATTCAATGTCCATGTTTCTGTAGCATGTGTGACATTGAGTACAAAGTACGCCCTGTACCACACTTCCATACACTTCAAGGGCACTTCTCTTCTCCATAGCTAAAGTGCTATACATAATCACTTTTAAACCCACAGAAATACTTCCTTAAGGTGGGGATGTAGGCTACAATATGTTAAAGAGAAGAGTTTTTGCAGTTTTTATGTCAAAAAATTTTTTGTTAAAATAAATCAAATATTGATTCAATAGAAACAGAGTTTAATTTTATTCACATGGTGTTATCAATAGTTTCTTGAATATCTGTCCCTTTAGAGTGTCCTGGAATTTAATTGACCACTTTTTCTCTTCATTTAAAAAGTTTCTCTGTTTAATGCACTATTCTCATGGCAGACATTCAACAACTGTTGATATAACATATATCAGTAGGTAGTGTGTCTGTCTACTGAGCTAAGAGTACCAAGTATGATTCCCAGCATGGTCAAAAATGTATTGTTGATTAAATGTGGGTTTTCCCTTTCAGAGTGATAAATTTACAGCTGGGGAATGGGTGTTGTGTCTGTTCTATATTTAAGTAGTTTATAAGTAGGGGTCTGCGAGCTTGGTTTTTTTTTTCATTCTAGTTTAGTATTTCTAAAAGCTTCCGAGTTAAAGTATATTCATAATTTTAAAATGTTAAGAGATATATTTGTTTGTTTTAAATGTAAATATCACATCCTTAAATTTGAGATTTAAAAATAATACATGTTAAGAACACCATTTTCATAAAATATATAATACTTTTTGAACATAAAATTAGAAGTTTGGAAAATAGTTTTAAGAAATAACATTTAAGAACACTCAAATAAAAATATATGACCTAATAGAAAAAACAATTAAAATGTTTCAAAACTCATGTCTTCAATTAAGGACATTAAAATTACACTAACAATTATAAAAAAAAGTAATAAAATGAATAATTGCATGATGGCTTAAAAATATATAATAATACAGTAAATGTGCAACTATGGAAGTTTGAAGAAGTGAAAAGTGTAAGAGGAAATAGAGATGTGTGTTTGTTTATATCTAGGCCTAACATAACTATCCTTTATGGTTTTATACCTACTTAGAGTGTCTCTACACTGTCTTATAAAAGTTAATAATATTGGCATTTCAATAAGTAATCTTTCCCCAAAATGTGCTTAGTAACTTAATTTACCCTGTAAGAATCAGTAATAGTTATAAATTTGAAGTGTTTCATATTTCGTTTATTGTTCCTTATGTAATCTGTGATCACATCTTCTGTTTCATTTCCATTCCTCTATGTGCAGTTGCACATGTGCGTTGTAGGGATCTCTCGCTAGACATTATCTTATTGAGAAATTTACTTTTATTCAATTTTAATGCTTATAAAAGTTGATGCTGATACTTTGAAATTAAAAATAATAGACTAAAATAATATTTATAGCAAACAATATGAAATAATAAATGCTTTTAATATAAATGCGGTAAGGGTAAAATATGTATTGCAATAAATAAGATCAACATTGATTTTAGACAGGTTAACCAACATAATTTCATAACTAAATAGTAACTTAAACTAGTGCTAGTTTTGTAGTTAAACGTTTTAATAATAATGAGTTTTAAATATCTCAAGTTTGAAAACATTCAATCTAATCACATATTCTTGATATTACATTTGTAATTTAACATAAATTATTATTTTAGAAATGGACCAGGTAAAAAGTAGTAAAAAGAATCATTCAATTATTTAGTAATCTATTTAGCTATTTTTATCTTCATTGCTTTGTCATGGCAATACAAGTAAACAGCTTCAATTTAAGGATAATTCAAAATGGACAACAATATTGAATAAATTTACCGTTCAACAGTAGTTTTAAAGTTCTTATTACATTATTAATGTGAAAAGTGATATTAATTTTAACAATTCTAAGTAACCAATGATTTATAAGCGGAAATGCGATATTATCTAAATAAATAGCCTATGCTTACTACTGTGTTTTAAAAATGTATTATTAAGTACATCAAGTGAAAGCTTGAAAATGGTGAGCTTACAAAACTTTCGAGCTCGGCTCGAAGCTCGAAATCAGAGTACTCGCAGAGCCCTATTTATAAGCTGTGTGCTGATATAATCAGTTGGTTCAGAAACTACATGTTAAATACAACAAACAAATAAAAAATTAAAAAACAAATTAAAAACTAATAACCACCTTATAATACAAATATAAATAATAAATTAATCTCTTTGAAACTTACAACAGATAAAAATTTATTGTCAATACAAAATTAATTGTCAATAATGTTGAGATATTTCAATAATAAAAGTGTCTCGAAAGAATTAAAAAAGAAAACAAAATACCAAGATCCAAGATGAAGTTACCTCAAAAGATTGGCCTTGTGTAGATAATCTTTACCGGGTTCCTCCATTTCTTGTATGGTATTGAAACGATCAAGTGCATCATCAACAGAGTCTAGCAAGCAAAATAAAAATTTTATAATTATATACTTAGACTATCAATTTTTTAGATATTATATTATGGAGCCTAGATTCATCTTGGTAAATATAATCAAGGACGTAGCTAGCCAATAATTTTGGGGGGGTTTGGTGGGCACATACCCCAATTGCTGGAGGCTAGAAAAAAATCTAAATGATAAACAGTTCTAGAGGCTATCTGAAGTGTGTTTTAGGGCAAAATAACCACCTAACTGCCGAAGGCTAGGAAAAATTATTAATATTAAACCCCTCTAAAAGCTCTCTGAAGTGTTTTTTATGATAACACAGCCACTTAATTTGTACTTTTATCTTAATTTTGATATTGTTTGAACCACAAATAAAACTATATATATATATATATATATATATATATATATATATATATATATATATATATATAAGGGGGGGAGGGGGGAACCTCCAAATACCCTTCCCCTCTCCCCCTCGACTACAGCCATGAATATAGTGTTTACAATGCACTATATCTCTTTGTATAGGCTAGAGCAAGTTGTTACTTTCAATGATCTGTCTCAGTCTCACTCATGGCTCTGACAAATATGATAGTAAGAACATTCAAGTGGGCTTGGTATACTGATATACAAGAGTCCTTTTGGCAAGGGCTGTGGAGTCAAGAGTTGGTAAAAATTTATCGACTCCGGCTTCAAATAAAGATTTATAGTATAAAAATACATGATAACTATATCATTTTAATGTTATATTTTTGTTTATTCTTTACAACCAATATTTGTAATTTGGATCGACAAATTTATTTAAATACATACATTCACAATGCCAAAGAAGTCTCCCATGAATTCTAATGTTATTTTAAAAACATGTCTTTTTTAAATGTAATAATATATTTTTTATTACATAATTAAATTTTAATATTATATTGAATTCAAGCTCAGCTTGGTACTCAAAACCTCAAAGAAGTTTGCTTTAGTTAGACCAAAATGAAAAGATTTGATCTCACAGACCACTAAATAATAATAAAAATTTTATTTATTCAACTAAAGTATTTGTTTGTTAGGGGTAGCCTTTCACCCCCATTTTTGCATACACTATACTTTGAAATAGAAATAAAACATAATTACAATATTGTGGAACATCATTTCAATACTCAAATAAGAAACCACCTCATTGGATAAAAGCCTATTAATTGAATGTTCTGTTAGCTTTGTCATACTAAAATTACCGTTAGACTATGTGACCATTGGTATGGCTAAAAAATTCAATCTTAGTAAAAACTATTTCTTAGTTTTGTTTTTCAAGTCTATTTTAATTACACTTAGTAGAAATGAAATTATTAAAACATAAAGAACTTTACAGTTCATAAGAAAATACAGTGAAAATGTTTATAAATTAAAGGAATGTTCAGTGATGATAATAATTAATAATAATTAGCACCGCGTCTTACTACCCGTTCGGGTTATACGCTTAAGTACTAATTACGCTAATGGATTAGGAATTGAGAGGGTTGAATTTAGATGAAGTGAACCCGCATTTGCGTGGAGGGAGAGTGGAAAACCATTTAGGAAAATGTTCACCCGACCGAGATTCGAACCTCGATCTCCCCGTCCTCGGCGGTCGAGCTCAACACGACTAGCGCGTTAGCCAACTACGCCACCAAGGCGGGTAATGTTCAGCGAAAAGTCATTTTATGAATCTCCAATAGTTTCTGTCCAATGTCTTGCCGCCTGTTTGGAATATCGACATATTTAGCTATAAAAATAGGATAGGAATGAGGGAGATGGAATTTATAAGTAAATTGGAGGGGAAAAGCCATGATTCAAAACCCGAACTACACCTCACTGGCAAACTAGACTAGATGAGTTTAACATTTAGTCCAGAGACCCCCTCCCCCGGTGAGGGTTTGAGAATGTTACTCACTTGCTTCCTTGTCGTCAGACTTGGACTCCACTTGGTCCAATAAGGAGTGGTACTGGTCAATCTTCTCCTGATGGTGAGTGAACTCTTCCTTAAGAGCCTGCAGTTCCTCCGCTAAAGCATAGGGTTTGTAATCATCCGTTAAAAAAAAGGATCAATTTGTTATAATAACATATCGGTAACATTTTAAAAGTTTTTGATAGTTTTGTAATAAGTCCACTTGTGTTCTTAACAGTTTCCCATTGAACTATTGTATTTGAAATTAAAAATTCTCCATTATAAGAAAACCATTTAAACTTATCTGATAAAAAATGTTGATGGTAGGGCTATGGAGTCAATCAAAAGCAACTTTAGGTGAAGTCAAAATTGGAGTCAGTAAAAAGTACTGACTCCAACTTCAAAATAAAAATGTATTAAATAATTATAACTCAATATGGTAAAGATATCATTGTAGTTTTATACTTTTTTTTTAATTCTCTGGGACTAATATATATATATATGTAATTTTTATTGACAAATTTACTTAAATATATAACTTCACAATGCCAAAGAAGCTTCCCATGAAGTAATGTGTATTGGGGCATTTTATTGCAGTCAATTTGTTAAATACTAGTTAATATACTTAGGCCATCTATGAAGGAACCTTGAGTCGGAAAATAGAAAAATAGAGGGGTCGGATTTGAAGGCTTGGTGTACTGGCCCCACAGTCCTGGTTGATGGTGAATTATAAATGATCCTTGATTCCTGAAATGTACTTCTCACACTTTGGATTTTTTTTTTGGACCGCATCTTACAACCTGTTCAGGTTATACGCCTATGTACTAACTACATTAATGGTTTCCGGGATGGGGAAGGTTATATTTATAAGAAGTGTACCTGCAGTTGCGTGGAGTGAGAGTGGAAAACCATTTTGGGAAAACCTAGATTTGAACCTCGATCTCCCCATCATCAGCAGTCTAGTCTACTGTGAGAGTAGTGCCTTAGACCATGCAGCCACCGAAGTAGGTCTTTGGAAATTAATACAATTTTTTCATTAAGTTATTTGAAATAAGGTGTCCTCCTAGTTAACCCACTATTTAATATTTAACACTTGATAAAAACAAATAATTTGCAAAAAGAAAAATATGCACCATATACTTTTAAATGCCCTCTTATGCTAACATAAAGAACACAAAGGTTTGATGATTGGTTTAAGGCCTACTCATAGAAACATTTATAAAGCGTCCTTAAAAAATAATAGGTTTATCATTATTTAAAAGTAGTAATTTGATTAGTTTTCTGAATTAGTTCAAGTGTAGTACTTATCTTTCAGAAATCAAACCACATTATATGTATTATAAGATAAGTTTAGACTTTAGTAAGAGAGGAATAAATAATTGACATGCGTTTGGAAAAATGAATTACGTTTGAATAGTTTCTTTAAACTGACCTGTGAAACCTCCAGTTTCAGCTTTGTCCCAAAGTTTATTCAACTTTTTATCTTTGAATAAACTCTTGTTAATATGTTTGTCTGAAGCCCCGTTAAATGCCTTGTGTTGTTTAACTTGTTTAGGGTCCTGCATATCTTCAAAATGCTCCAGGAGCCCATATGTGCTCATTATACCTGCAATAAAATTCAGATCATTATATTTAAAATAAACAATAAATTAAACTGGTTATTTTCATGTTTTTCCACCCTTTTGGTATTTAAATAATTAACAACCAAATAATATCATCATCATCATCATTATTATTATTATTATTATTATTATCATTATCATCATTATTATTATTATTATTAGCACCGCGTATTACTACCCGTTCGGGTTGTACGCAATTACACTAATGTGTAATAGTAGGGTGATTATGAGATGAAATGGAGGACCTACAGTTTAACGTGGAATCCGAACCACGGTGGAGCGCTGGCATTCCTCACATTCACAAGTTGTGATTAATACACGTCTTGTCAGAGGTGAAGGAAGGGTTTGGCAATCAGATAAATCTATGCCGGGACCTGGGATTGAACCCCGGACCCCCAGCACAGAAGTCTGACACCTTACCCCTAGACCACCAGGTCACCCAACAACCAAATAGATTTCAATTAGTGTTAAATATTTTGTCTAGTTACATAGTTAAAATAAAGCTGATAGCAAAGTAAATCACAGTACTCAATGTCTAACCTTTATGAGCCTGTGATCTCATTTTGGCCAGCATTTTGAAAATTATTTGATGTTCAAATAAATTCCTATTTTTGTTCCTCTTGCATAATGTAAACTTGTCAGTGAATTTTTTTTTCTTAAATTTATCAATTGTTTATGAATTGTTAACTCTTAATTTCTTTTGAAAATATTCTGTTATATAAAGTTACAGACTTTTTAAACAGCTATAAAAGTTGCTAGCATTTTGACGTGAATAAGTCTTTAAATTTGCTACCATACGGGGGCAATCCAAAAAACCTAATAGTAACAAAATCGGGGGATACAGTTTGGTGTTGTAGTTTCGAATCTTTCCTCTACATCTAAAATTAAATTATACCACTGGATAGCTAAAGGATCAAAGAATTCATTACGAGAACAGTGACGCATCGCGCACGGTGGAGGGGAAGCGCCGCCATTTTGAGGTTATTTTGCTGCGTATTGAGATTTGCAATTAGTATAACTTTTGACTCTGAGAAGCTACGATGTTCGTTTAAGTTTTAATTGTCAGCTGTTACATAAACGTATTCACGTACAACACACGGCCGTGTCCATGACACAGCCACACCCCATTTTTTTTTTTTGTACATTTATGTAAAGTCATGTGGTCTTTAGCTGTAATTTTTGGTTTAGTACTATCTATATCAATAAAATTTTACTAATATAGTAAAATTATATTCACTTTCCCTTACTTGTGGGAAGTAATGAAATATAATGACAACGTTCAGGTGACACTATTGTAACACTGTATTTTACTATGGTGTATCTCTTTATTAAGGGTTCATTCAATATTGATTTTAATAATAAGAGCTAAGTGTGATTGATTAATTTAATTTACTCATGTTATGATTCTAAACAATTGGGATCTGCAATTAGATATTACATGCGCTGTTGATTCCCTCTATAGGGAGCTGTGCTGACTAAAAATTGTTTGGATCAGGACTGATCCTAGATTGTTCCCTTAGCGGAATATATAAGGTTCTGACTAAGATTCGGTGATTTTAACAAAAATATTGTAATGATACTGTTTTGGACCCCTCTAAATATTTAAAATGTCATGGATGAAGTGTAATTTTCTTTAAAGTACTATATGTAAAATATCCTTTTAATACTTCATCCATGGAGAATCATGAGTTTTCAGAAATAATGTCATTGTAATGTGCTTTAAAAATTTCCAATTACTTGCCTTACTACTTTCACCATTCATCAAAATTGGTACACCACCAATAGTGTGATATTTGCTCATCCATATTTTTTTTAAATAAGATGATATCATGTTAGAATGGTAGTCCAGTCCACCATTTGTTAAATAACTAAGTTTACTAATCTCAGAAATATAAACTGTAATAAACATGTAGATCCAAAATAAGCCATTCAAATGGTAAATTTCCTCATAAGGACTTGCACTGGCAGAAGAACATTTTTTTTGGAAAATTCAGTGGAAAAAATTAATTTGATTTAAAAAAAATTGAGTTGCTCGGGTCTACGCTTTAACCTCACTATGGTGTATGGTGTCAGTAGTCATTCGCTTGTGAAGCATTCTACAGCGTGTGCAACATCATCAGTCATCCGTATTTAGTGTGTTTACAATAATCAGCATGGAGTTTAGGAACTGACCAGTAGATGTCTGGAAAGGGAAAGTCTTTGCAAGTCTCTTTCCAGATAATTCTGATCATATATTCTATGAAATATAGAGTTTGCAAAGTGTTCTCAGTTCAGCTATTTTGTATTGGAAGAATGCGCACAAGGTGTTTTGAATGCGAGATATTTGTAATATTTTGGATAACAACGACATCATAATAATGATGATGATGATAATAATGATGATAATAATGGTAATGGTAGTAGTAATGGTAATGGTAATAGTAATAGTAGTAACAGTAACAGTAGCAGCAGCAGTAGTAGTAGTAGTAATGGGAGTCACAGAGTGGTTTGGAATATGAAGGAAAGATGAAAATGTTGAGGTTCAAGGTAATTGGGGTGATTGTGACATCAATATACTCCCTTCTAACAATGGAAGGATCCAAAACGTTTAGGCAATTATATAAATAGAATGTAGTGCACACACACACACACACATCTTACCAATTAATTTTTTCCTCATTTCTGCTTCCTTTAAACCCTCCTTGTCTTTTCCTTCAGTCTTTAACTTTTTCCAAACTAATTCTTCTTTATCATGAATCTTCAGTTCACTAAACAATGACTTCAATTTGGGTTCTGTGAGTCTCTAGAAGCAAACACATCCAAACTAAGCTTTAGTTAATATGTGCAAGTGCTTGTACCGAGGTGTTGTAATTGAGACACTTGGGAAGAGGGTGGAGGAAAAGATTCAAAGGATAAAACAAAATTAAGAGATTACCCCCTAGATCAGGGGTCTTCAACCTTTTTATGTCCAACGGCCAATGTTTCTCTCTCTTGTTGGCTTACAATAACTTCTATACCGACAATATTCAAATTGAATATATAAAAATTTTATATGAGCTATTTCTTATTAGCCTACACTTAAATTTACACTAGGATTAGGTCTGTCCCCCAAAGGTGAAATTTCTGATTTCTCATCAAGTATATTCTCTGTTTTTCCTATTTTTAGATTTTTCATATCAGAAGGTAGTGCAATTTGTCTTATCTGTGGAGACTAATGTTGTCATTAGCTGGTTTAAAGTTTTTTTTTTTTAATTTATTTGAGGTACCGTATTAAACATGCACTTTCTGAACGATTGATAATATCAGCACAAGACTTAACAATTAACTTAAATCTAGGACAGGCACAACATCCAATCTCCAGCCATTAATTCATCACTGTGAAAGGGTAAAGCCACATTTCACCAATGATAAATTTTGTAGCCATGCGGGAAATCGAATCCCAGATCCTTAGCTCAATAGATAGACATGCTACCAACTGAGCTAAGTTGCCGGATGGTTCAAAAGTGCATTTGTATATAAACATACTTTTCTTCATGTAAATGCAAAAATTGTTTAAAAATAACTAAAAATATGTAAATAAAATAGCTATTTATTTTATTAGTAAATTATGTAAAATATATATCTGTATAGTTGTAATCTTTTCCCTTTAAGTAATTTTATATTTTTCATGCACCAGCGGATCGCAAAAACTGTTACCACGAGCTGCAAGTGGCTTGCGTGCTTAAGACCCCTGCTCTAGATCTTTCCAATTATCCTTCTACTCTCCGTTTTGGCATTTTTCTTCTGGTTTGTTACATTTCTTGAACTCTCTTCCCCTTTCACAGCCCTAAATATGCGTTCCCTTTTATTTCAAATTTTCCCCGCCTTTAAATCTTGCAACAATACCAAGAGAGCTTCCCCAAACCTCTCTGCGTTCAATTAAACAAAAATACTTCCCTCAATAGCTTTAACATATCGTACCACTTTATCATGCTTTCCGATCGACAAATTACATGGGACATAATCAAAATCCAGCATAATGCACAGATTTTCCATTCAAGACTAAAGTGGAATAATTTGCATAGAAGGCGGGATTCATTCATTTTTTTCCTGGGTCATATTTAGAGACCTTGATTTGTGGTAAATAAAATGAATGGATTTTGTTAAGTAAAAGTTGTATTTCAGTATGAAAAGTCGATGCAGTAAATAACACATTTAAATTTAGTTAAAAATGCTAACAAATTAACTCTCATTGGTAGGCCTAAGATGCAAAAAATTGAAAAATTTCAGCTAAATTTTGTACATACCAAATAATTCAAAAATAGGTGTTGAAAAAGATATAGGTTAGTTTGCATAAACATAGTTTATTTTTACTCATTACCTTTAAACGTTTTATTAGTCAGTTCAGATACACCTTTTACTTATGGTCTTTGCGTCAGGGAAATACATTTCCTAAATTGAGGAAACTTTATATGGTTATTGGAATATTGTCACTAATTTGGATTTAAATCAACAAAATAGACCATAATTCACATTTAAAATGTCAAATAGTCAATTTCAGGAACAAAAAATATTTTGTATTAGTTTGAGCATTAAAGTAGTAAATTCAAAAATGTTATAATAAAGTATGAATATCTTTTTACAGACATTTTAAAGCCCTAAGTAAAATTCATAAAAACATTTCTCGTGTAATGGTGTCGCTATGCATACTATTCCCGACTAAAATTTCCTCAATCCTGTGGATAGGCTAATTACTCCTTTTTCCACTGAGACTTTCCTAAACAATTTATAATACAATTCATCAATAAGGCAACTCAAGAAATTTCCATACCCCTATAGTTAAATAAACTGGTCTATATTTATCCATTCACTCTGTTCTGATCCACTCTATGCTTTTTAATTGAAATTACCCAAGCATCAAGATCCACTAATAGGGGCATTTTTATTTCATTTATATTTGTTGAGGTATTTAAGTGCACTTTCGGACCTGACTGATTATATTAGCATGTGAGAATTTATATGGGCAAGAACCAAGGCCGTAGTCAGGGGGGGGGTTTTCGGGGTTCAAACCCCCCCCGAAATTTTATGAACAAAATATATATGGCTTTATTTATGTTTCAAACAATATCAAAATTAAGGTACAAGTACAAATTAGGGGGCTGTGTTACCATAAAAAGCACTTCAGAGAGCTTCCAGAGGTGTTTATTATTTAGAATTTTTTCTAGCCTCCGATAGTTAGGGGGTAGTGTTTCCATAAAAAACACTTCAGATAGCTTCTAGAACAGTTTTTTATTTAGAATTTTTTCTAGCCTCCGTCAATTGGAGGATGGGCCCACCAAACCCCCCCTGAAATTATTGGCTGGCTACGGCCTTGGCAAGAACGAAAGGACACACCAATTTTGCCGGGAGGTATTTTCTATATACCTTTCAGGGTTACTTTACATGGAGGTACCCTTAGTATATTAAAATACAGGAAAAATATATAGAACACTTTCAAGTTTCAACAAGCGCCCCCCTCCTGACACCTTTTAAGAAAAATAGCTGATTTTTTGGTATTCTACAATGCACGAACTAGAATAGGTTAATGTTTTAAAGCTTGCAGTTAAAATTAAAAAGAGAAAAGAAAAATAATCTGGGTGCACTTAATAATCATTTTAACAATGTTAATGGCTGTTTTCGTACACTGTTTCATGAAATCAGAAAAGACAATGTAAAGTTCCATGTGTAATATCATCCTTTGATGAGCTGTATATTATTTTTAACTGTCTGCTCCAGAAAAGAGACATCATTTTAAGCCAGCCTAAAGATATTTTTAGCCGATTACTATAGTCATTACAGTTGATGGACCTACAAGGTTAACACGAGGTGCAACTTAAAACACAGCTTTTCTGTAGTGAGCTTTAGCTCACATGTGCTCGTGTGAAAGGCTACATATGAGTAAGGTAGGGAGATCCATCAACTGGCTCACTAGAGCCAACAACTCGCTTATGCGTGCTCGTGTAAATGGCAACATTAGATACAATGCCCTACTACTAATATCTTAAGCTCTCGTGAACTAGCAAACACAAGCTCATCTGAAAGGGGCCTTACAATATACTACAGTGTATTAAAAATTACCTAATAAACACGCCTTGGCCCCCGACAACCCCCCCCCCATGACTCGCCATGTAGCAGATGTGTCTGAACTGATTCTCCCTCTACTTTTTAAGAGAAAATAAATGAGAATGCAGTGAACTGAAGTGTAAAGAGCAAGAAAAGGTATAAAAACAGAGAATTATTAGAGTAAATTATTTATGAAAATCAGTAAATATTGTAATATTTTAATAAGTCAGCCCAACACAACTGTGACAGCCATGCCCAAATCTCTTATGTTTTACTTGTTTTAGTCAATCTCGGTGGTCTTGGGGTAAAGTGCTCGCCTCAGGACCCAATGTCCGTGGGTTCAAAACCAGCTGGGGTCGACAAATTTTTCTTAACCAATAAACATCTGTAGCTTAACTTAATTTAGAGGGGAAATAAAGCTGTCGGTCTCATGTCAAGTGTAGGGTGTAAAAGAACCCTGGAAGGTATGTGAAAATACCTTTCTCGGCAAAATTGGTAGGACCTTTTGCTCTCGCTCATAGAAATTATTGTGTGCTGATATAATCATTCGGTTCATAAAGTGCACGTTAAACACCTCGAATAAAAAAATTCTTGTTTTTTTTTTTTTTAATTTACTCCAAAATATTTTCTTAATTAAATAAGCAACAATGCAAAAAATATAAGAAACCAAAATGAGATTAAAATCATAAAAATGGGTTTGTTCACAAAAGATGTTAGTACCTATATTTATAGATAATAACCAAGGCTGTATACAAATAGTCCAAGGCTCCATAGTCGGACCCTTTAGGTTTTAAACTTGATGTAGTCTTGATGATTTTACACTTCTCACGCTGTTCATAGCGAAGACTGCATCAAACTAATCAATGGCAACAACCCTATTTAAAATGGCGGAAAACGAGTCAGTGCTCTAGCAGACAAAACAATAATACTAAAACCATTGCCAGTCAAACACCGCAACCAACACCGCGAGAACAGCGCACGGCTGGTAGCCTTCGTATCCATGTTGACCAAGGCCTCAATCAGGGCTCGAGAAGACTGCATAGGTATCCTTCGCGACTATTTGGACAAATCTACACTTGGTCACTTGATTGCCAATGCAGTTATCAAGGATACTCAAGGCGACGCCGCATAAGTAGACTATTCGGAAATAGCCAAAAAATTTATTTAAAAAAAAAAAGCAATTGAAATGAATATTTAGCAAAAAAAAATTAGAACATACTTCAAAAATGTATGATATACAGGACAATATGGGACACATGCTGGAAATATAGGATAAGTGGGAGCCTTGTACATGCCACAATCAACATGGGACCAACGAATTTACTTCCCCTCTGAAGGGAGTTGTACTACAGATTATCGCTCAAGAAAAAATCCGTCTAGCCCGGATGGGTATGAAGCCATGAACATCGGATCCTGAGGAGAGCACATAACCCCAAGACCACCTAGGTCAATTATTTCGTGTATAAAAACTGCATTATTGCCCTTTAAACTTGTTTACTATGCCTTACCAATTGTGCTTTAGTCCAAAGCATGTTCAACTTTGCCATTCGAAATGGTTTTTTCCAGCGTACGAAAATTAATATTGGGTTGAATAGGTTCAAATTCCTTATTTGCTTGAGCAGAGTATTTGTTTTCACAACGAATGTATCCTGTAAATGAACTCAAATATATCCAAGTAAATAAATAGAGAAAGAGCGTTCTGCATTTTGCCTTCTTCAATAAAATAACGTTCATGATGATTACTATTTAACACTCGGCAGTCAGCACACTTGAGTTTATACAATGTTTACAAATGTTTTTATACTTTAAATAGCTTGAATGTCAGACGGCATATGTGGGCATATGACGGCAACACCGGAAAAGACGTCTCGGTATTCGGTAACCAGTGTCGCCAGCGCTATAGACTCTATCGATGGTACATGGACCTGAAATGGATAGTATTTTTACCGGTAGGATACTATTTTCTGACATTATATTGATAAACCCACCGATTTTCATTTTTTTAATGTAAAATTTGTTACTTTATAGCAGGGCCACAGGTTATTACTTCTAAAAAATACCCTAAAATTGAATTGTAGAGGTGGTAAAATTATAATCAAAAGTAGTATCCAAATCGTAGAGTTGGCCAAACTGTCGGTAGCTGACGTATGACTGTGACATTGCACATCATGGATCAAATAATAAATAGTTTACAGAAAATTAAAATATCAATCCGTGCTCCCGACAAATATTGCTCAAGTCTACAGTAGCCCCATGGCTTCTTTGGTGTTGACTGACAGTTCACAGCTGACTTCTGACAGTCAACAGGTAGGTATATACCTAGATTTTGAACGTCAGAAGTGACAGCTGCTAAACACATGTTTTTTGTAAATCATACGGTTCGGCGTAGGTATACATAATTTGGTCTGGTAGCTTTTCAAAGCCGTGAGCTATCAGTCAGCACCAAAGAAGCCATGGGGCTACTGTAGTCAGACATGATAAAATTATAAAATATGCACTCTCGTCCTGACTCCTGTTTTAGTAAAATCATGGAACACTGAGACGAAACCCGTTTAGAACGATCATGGAAAGGAATCAACTTCTTAACCCCATCCAATTTGGGTTTCGAAAGGGACGTGCTACACTTGATAGTCTCTCTCAATATTGGTTTAAGATATTCAGATTGCTCTGTCACTAAACTTGCTAGGAAGGGGGATTCAAATATGGATGACTTTAAGTCAGAATCAAAGATATAGATCTCGGAGTATCCTCTGGGTTTTAAAATAAATATGCATGGGTTTCTAGAGCTATAAAGAGATTAGGTGGGTTTTTGCGGTTAACCTGGTATCGATGTTTACGACCACAATGTTTTCACGGTTGACCTTGTACCGATGTTAACGAAATGTTGATTGAGACGATACCAGATCTAGATATGGTAACGCTTTTCTTGGCCAGACTAAACCTGCGAGTTTGTGTGCCAATTCCAAAACGTCATCACATCTTATGCTAGATTTAAACGAGTATAACTTCGTAGTCATTGAATTTTAAATTTTTGTAAATTAAAATGGACAGCAATTTACTAGCTAGCAATGCATGGCAGTAAGTAGGTCCTTAAAAACCGTTTAGTTATGGACACCCCTAGACACTCTACTCAAAACCCTATATAAAAGTTGATCAAACTTTGAAGCTTTTTAGTTGCAAGATTTGCCACTATATGGGAAAGCGTAGTGATCGTTGCGGATAGTTTTGACGTTTTATAACAACAGCTGTTCAGATTTATAATATTTTATTTCTGCAAAATGGCTTCACATGTCAAAAATAAAAATAAGTATAGGATTCCAGATTGTTTTAAAACTGACGTGTCTACGTCTATACGCCTTCAAATCTTGAGAAACATGATTGTGAGGAAAAAAGTACAAGAAAGATTTCTGGTCAAAAGAACTTTAGAAAAAAAATCTAATGATAGATTTTGTGGAAAACATCTTTGGCCAAAAGATATTCTACGAAAGTGGATTGTAGCGGATAGTGATGAAAGAATTTTGCAAAAGAAAAATGTGGAATTGTTTTTTTATAATCTAAAATTAGTTTTTCTCTTAATTATTTCCACATTGGTTAATCAATGTTTGCAATTAAAAAAAATCTGCTAGATATCAGTTACTACCACTCCTATGTCAATGGCTACTAGTATGTTTATTTATAAATTATAACAGTGAGTTTTCTACTTCCTTAACTTTAGATATTATTTATATACCAAAGTAAAAAAGTTTATTTTTTATTTGGGGATGGTGCTCTAGAGCTTATACAAGTAAAACAGTGTATTTACTCAAAACAGCAAATCACTAAGAAATTTCTGTTACCATTTATACTTGCAAGTAAACGGCAAATCAAATGATACTATAATCATATCTAGGACTATTTAATATAATTTGATTTTGTAATATTCAGACATCTCAAAAGAATCAAAATCCAGACGAAGGACATTTATTTGCACATGAAAGGTTAGAAAGGTTAAGTAAGAAGGGGACGATGCTCAAAAACCTTACCTATAAATATTTCACTTATTTTTGTTAATTATTAAAAAATTGATAGTTTTTTGTATCAATACACTCACAAAGATAGGGAAAGTTGATATAAACTAAAATAATATTATTCGCACTCAAAAGCATTTGACAACATCACATTAAAAAAGTAACACTATTGGTTTAGTTTTTTAGTCGCACTTGCCAAAAAAGTATTAAATTATTTATAGAGGACTGAAACTGCTCACATCCTTACGTGTTAAACTCTATTAATGTGACTGTACTACAGCTTGATAGTAACACTTGATATGTTGCTGCAAGTAATATTACTACAGCAATTTAATTAAATAATATTTAGGAATGATAGGTACTATCATTAATTGTCTTGGCGCTTAAGTCAAATATAGTATTTTAAAAATGTCTACTTGAAGGCTGGAAACAAACCTGGGACCATTGTAAGATGGAAGTACCAAAGCACTATGTTTAAATCTAATTTTAAAATAATAAACCGATATTGAAACTTTATAGACTGTATGCAAGAACGAAATGAGTAAAAGTGAAAGGTGAGTGGTATTGGTATTTCGTAAGATACTTAAATATAAATATAATAAAGAATGTTATAGATAAAATAAATAAATAAATAGTTTATTGTAGCTTGAGTTTGTCCGGTAGGGGCGTAAAATTAAAGTAAAAAAAAAATAATAGAAAAACAATGCCAGCCTAACTAGAATCCTACCAAATAATTGGATCCACCAAATTAAATACATGTGTAATTAAAAAATCTATACACTAGTAAGTATTTTCTATGGTCACCATAATAATTAAACAATAAAATTAAGGCATTTTGGTTAAACTTATTTACAATATTTGAATGTGTGCTTGCTAAGCTGCAAAGATAGTAGCGCTTTAAGTCTTCAATGTCTGATCATTGGAAATAAAGAGTAGCGGGCAGAATCCGTATATCTTAGACCTTAACTTTGCTAGTTGCTAGTAGGGATGGGAAAAACTGCTCCTTTAGTGGAGCAGGAGCAATCTGCTACTGCTCCACCACTGGACCTGTTCCTTTTACCTGCTCCTTTTTGTCACAGCTCCTATATACAAAACTACTCCCAGCCTAATTTTTTTTAAGCATTGTGTCTACTGCCCGTTCGGTTTATAGCCATATGCACTAATTGCGCTAATTTGTTAGGGATGGAGATGGCTGATTTTAGAGGAAGTGCACCCACATTTGTGTGAAATGAGAGTGGAATATACGTAATTTACGTAAAACCACCCTCATTGCAACCAACCGGGATCGAATTCCAATCTCCCTATATCGGCAGTTCAGTCTATCGCAAGATTAACGCCAGAGACTAGGGGTCTGCAACCTTTTTGATATCGTGGGCCATATGTGTTTAAAAAATAATAATTGTTGGGCCTATTCGAAAAAAAAAGGTTTAACTTTACATTTTTCAGGTAGCAATTAGTTATTAATTCTATTGAACACATTTGTTTTCTAAATATTTTGTGGGCTAAATAAAACCAGTCAGTGGGCCGTAGATTGCTAAACCTTGCCTTGAATCATTTAATCACCAAGTGGGCCCTTTCAATGTTCAACATTAACGTAACAATTTATTGTGCGAATACATTACATACTGTACTTGTATTGTGGAAATATTATTCTTTAATAAAAAAGCTTTCCTCCTAAAAACTCATTTGTGACTCCCCAAACCATCTCTAAACTAGGCCTATAATAGATAAGTAAGGTTGCACTAGACCTGATCTCAGCGCTGTAACAAGAACACAAAGTATCCACTTCCTTTCTACTGTACGACTGCTCCAAAATATCTCAGGAGCATAAAGGAACAAGGTTGCTCCGGACCTGTTACAGCAAAGCCTGTCACAGAGACGAGGAGCAAGGTTACTTTGGACCTGTTCCAGCGCTGCCTGTGACAGAGAGACGAGGAGCAAGGTTACGCCAGACTTGTTACAGTGCAGCCTGTCACAGAGACGAGGAGCAAGGTTCCTCTGGACCTGTTCCAGCGCTGCCTGTGACAGAGAGACGAGGAGCAATGCCAAGCGTTGATAAACACTTCTAATACGTAGCTGTTTTGTGCTGCCATCTACCGTACAATATTGTAACGACGCAGTCTCGACTGAGAGAAAACAGTAGAAGCTCGGAGAAAACAAATGGGAATACAGTAATAGGTTTAACGTTTCAAACTGACCTGTGACAAAAAGGAACAGCTCCTTTCGTCTGTCAGGAACAGGTTGTGAATGTGACGTCAGAGGAGCAGTGACAAAGGAGCAGGTTGTGATTTCACAACCCATCCCTAGTTGCTAGCGAAGCTGTTAAAACTTTCACATAAAAAATACTCTTTTGTTGTTATTTCAAATTAGTTCAACAGTTATTTTCACATCTTTATCAATAAATAGGTTTATTGTGTTTGTGACTTTGGATGAGTTTTCTTATAATTTTCGTCTTTTAACACCACATGCATGAATAGTATAATTAATATACTTTTTGTTTAAATTTGACCTACTTATTTTATCAACATTTTAGACTTTTTGTGTAGACATTTTTAAGTTAGCCAAGTTTTGATGGTAATATATTATTCGTTAATGTATGAGATGCTCTTTTATTAAAGGGCTAATACACTTTTTTAACTTCAACTAAATTACCATGTCCCAAGAGGGTTTTGGAAGAGGGGGCAGAGGTGCCAGACTGCAAGAGGCGTTTCGCGAGGCACAAAGAAGACCCGGAACCGATAATTCAGATGAATCTAATTCCGAGACGGTAAGATTAATTTCTCTTATACTCACAGACTATATCCGAATACTCTACTTCACATGCCGTCGACCCTTGACGTTCACTCGATAGTTGCATTAGCAATCATGTGATCAAGTGCAGATCCGTCAGAATAGTTAGGAAGTGTGCTAATGCACCCCTCACACGCACTTGAGTCCAAGGGCGACAGCAAGCTACCCTTGACACACCGTCGATGCGGTGTTAGATCGGCAGTTGTTTAATTTTTCGTCTGCTAAAGAAATAGCTTGCAGAGTAATGTGCTCTTTGATAACGTACGTTAAATATACTGCTTGCTTTGTAGTGTTGTTGTGTTGTCTTGTGTTGGATAATGTGGCTAATTTGTCATGTGCAGTGAAAATAAGTCACCACAAATCTGTAAGTGGCCTACGCTAATTCGGGCTGATAGATGGTGCTTAAAATCGTTTCTAAGATCATTGGTAGAAAGCAGCACTGTGGACTCAAGGGCAAGGATATTTTGCCGTTCGAATCAATATAAAGCAAATAGAAGATAGCGCCAGTTGGAGAAATACATCTGATTGACTGAGCGTGTGACGTCACTCAGTACACTAGCCAGCACTTAAAGCCGTGTTCTCCATGTCTTTTTCAGTAAATAATTTCAAGTGATTCATCTTTAATGAAAATCAAAAATCAAAAGAATCTGTTCACATGTGTTATTAATCATAATGGTCATGTTGAGAATGATCAACTACCGTTTCATTTATTAAAATGTCAACACATGCTGTTTTATTTTATACAAATCACTACTTATACTCCACAAACATTCAAACTAACAGTCCAAAAAAGGGCAGGTTTGTTCATCTCACCACTTAAATACAATTTTTGATAAATCTTATAACAACACAATGTCTGTAAATATCTAAATAAATCATTATATTTAAATAAAAATGAATTCATTTAATTCTTCTACATGTTCACACAGTTCATTTTGTTTTAATTTTTCAATATAGATAATAATTAACAATGAATAAAACTAGGCCTTCTTTTCACTTTTAATGAAAGTGTGAAATAATAATTCAATCCAATGAAATGAGTGTTTGGACGTTTATTTTGTATTAATTGTGAGTGAATCACTGAAAATGACACGCGAGAACATGGCTTAACATTCACAAAGCTTAATGGAAGACAAATGTAAGTCCTTTCTAAATAATTATTGTTAGAAATTATAATATCACGTTTGGGAGTATTAAACATATTAATACATATTAAAAATCCACACCAATAAATGAAAAAACTGAATAAATTACACTTAACCTATTAAAATATGTTCAAAATTATTTACATGTTGGAACTATTGTATTAACACTGGCAACATTCGATGTGTTTTGAAGTTCTGGACATTTTAGTTAACTTTCCATTTAGCACCACAAATATTAAAGTCACTATCGGCAAAATGAATTAAACATATTCGAGCAAGATTTGTATTAATTGTGTCTTTTCTTTTACATTATATATTATTATTATTATTATTATTATTATTATTAAGATGTGTATTAATTGTGTATTTTCTTTTACATTATATATTATTATTATATTATTATTATTAATATAATTAATATAATAATAATAATTCAAATTCAATTTCCTTTATTATAGTGCTGGCCAACAGTCGTAAATAACTCTCTCTTTTATGATAGAAGTCGAATTCGACAAATCTAGAATTGGCGCTATGGATACGACCTATATATAGGGCTTACCTTATAAGAACTGTTGAGAAAAAATAATTTTGGATTACGAGAAGCCCGAGAAGGAATATGAACGCCTACATGATAAAGGGCAAATTTTCAAGAAATGTTGTTACTGTAAATATTAAAAACAAAAAGGGCATCACAATAAAGTTTACGCGAGAAGAGAGTTTGGAGCCCTAAGAGGTTTCGAATTTTGTCATAATCATAATAAATCCGGTTACTAAAGAATTTATCATAGCACGCAGGGACAAATTTTCTTTGAACGTTTTCCAACCTAAGAGAGTCAGTTAGGTAATGGAATTCCAAGAAACAGTAGCATATTCTAACTTAGATCTCACCAGGGCGTAGTACAGTCATAAAAAACAATCAACTTTCTTAAATGATGAAGTAATAAATTTAATAAGTCCAACTAATTTCAATGAATGGGAAATTACAAGGTCAACATGATAGTGGAAATAAAGTTTGTTATCCAGGATAACACCAAGATCATTAATATAAAGGGTGCGAACTATGTTATCACTGCCCAATTTATAAGTAAAAAAGAAAGGATTAGTGATGATGATGATAATAATAATAATGATAATGATGATGATAATAATAATAATACACTAGCTATCCTTGTTCATTGTCGATGAGGTTTGTCATTTCACCAATCTCTGCCCTTTAAAAGGACTTAGGATCCAATTTTTTCCAGCATTAGGGACAGAAAAGTACTTTCGAAAAGTTGTCGATAATTTTTCCAAATGTTAACTATAATTATCTTCTGGACTTCCTCATAGAGATCTTCATCAGAAGTCAATGAACTGTTGAAGCACTGGAAATGAAGTTTAGGACTTCTTTTCCACTCGTATGGCTAAAAGTTGTAATTTTCTTATAGTAGCTTCAACTTTATTTTCAACTTGGAAGATGTCAATGGTTTTCCCTGTAGGCTCAAGTTAAGTCCGTTGAGAACAGAAAAAATATCTCCCAAGTAAGCCACTTTACATAGCCAAACAAAATCCCACATTCCCTCACTTAACAAGGAATGTTCATTTTGTTTGTCCAAAAGAAATATCTGCACCTTGTCACACAGCTGAAAAAAAAACGTGAGAGAACTTTACCTCCAAATATTATTATTATTATTATTATTATTATTATTATTATTATTATTTTATTATTATTTTTATTATTATTTTATTATTATTTTATTATTATTATTTTTATATTATTATTATTTTATTATTATTATTTTATTATTATTATTATTATTATTATTTTATTATTATTATTTTATTATTATTATTTTATTATTATTTTTATTTTATTATTATTTTTATTATTATTATTATTTTATTATTATTATTTTATTATTATTATTTTATTATTATTATTTTATTATTTTATTATTATTATTTTATTATATTATTATTAATTATTATTATTATTATTATTATTATTATTATTATTATTATTATTAGCACTGCGTCTTACTACCCGTTCGGGTTATACGCACTTACGCTAATGTGAAATGGTAGGGTGATTGTGAGATGAAATGGAGGACCTACAGTTTAACGTGGAATCCGAACCACGGTAGAGGCCTGGCATTCCTCACATTCACAAGTTGTGATTAATACACATCTTGTCAGAGGTGAAGGAAGGGTTTGGCAATCAGATAAATCTGTGCCGGGACCGAGGATTGAACCCCGGACCCTCAGCACAGAAGTCTGACACCTTACCCCTAGACCACCAGGTCACCAGTTACCTCCAAATAGCCAACACATTTCTGTAAGTAAGAAAAGTTGTTTGTGCTCACTTCCAATTTCTTCACACAGCCACAGGACTGAGAAAATGCGTGAATTAAGGACATTCCTTGATGGAATTGACAATTTTAATAACATCATTGATTGTTGATTTTAGTCCTTGGGGTTTTTTTTTTTTTTAACTACCAAAACTTCTCTATGTATGAAGCAGTAAGTCCACTTGACATTCGGTGCAATAGCTTTGACTCGGGTAATGAGGCCTGTTTTCTGACTCGATATTGCACAAGATCTTACTAAACCTGACCTACTTTTTCTACTTGGTATTATTTTTTACAGTGAAGTTATTGAGTGTGTTAAATACAGCCTCATATGTTGCTTAGAGAACCTCTTTATCTTCCTCCATGCTCAAAACGAACGAAAGCCAATAAATATGTTTTTTTTCCGCTACATTTGTATTTTCATCAAGTTGTAGTGAGGTTGTAGTATGCCTTGAGTAAGTTTTAATATCAACTGTTCTACAACACTTAAAGACATGTTGTCAATTCTTCTTTTGATTGTGTCATTTGAGAGTGTAATCGTGTTTATCTCATTAACAGCTGACTCACCTACCATAATTCCACACATAGCTTTTGCAGCTGGTAGTATTAGTTCCTTCGCTATTATATACCAGATTTAACAATTAGTAATGACATAACTTTATTATTATTTTCTTATAAAGCCATGTTGTTTTTCTGAGAGTGTATTCCTTAGTTGGTGGAAAGTGTGTTCATGTATTATTTTCTCGAATACTTTAGAGAAAGTATTTAATAGAGAAATAGGTCTATAATTACAAACACTTGTTTTTGCCCCTTTTTTTTTGTAAAAGGTATTACAACAGTGTGTTTCCATTTAAGGGGAAAAAAGTTTAATTTAATAGGCTATTGTTAAAGATATGAGCTAACTATGGAGTGAAAATGTTGGCACAGCCTTTACTAACAATAAAACTTGGATTCCATCTTTGCGGATGATGTAAAATTACATAAAATGACCAAATTAACTGCAGATTATATGGACTTACAAAACAACATAAATGGTATTTCACAATGATCTATTGAAAATGGAATGTGTTTTAACAAATCTAAGACAAAATTTATATCTTTTACTAGAAAAACTAATTCTATCCTTTTTACTTATAAATTGGTCAACGATAACATGTTTCACTCCCTTTTTTTTTATAAATGATCTAGGGGCTCTCCACTATGTTGACCATATAATATCCCGATCATTGAAATTACTTGGACCTATTACATCATCATTTAATAATGTTGAGTCTTTTTTATGTCTGTCCAATGCCCTTGTTAGATCTAACCTAGAATATGCTAATGTTGCTTGGAATTCCATTACCTTAATTGACTCTCTCAGGTTGTAAAACATTCAAAAGAAAATTTGTTGCTGCATACTTTGATAGCTTCCTTACTAATTAAGTTAGATTTACGATGATTATGACAGAATTGGAAACCTCTTAGAGCTCCAAACCCTCTTCTCACGAAGACTTTATTGTGATGCCCTTTTTGTTTTAAATATTTTCAATAGCAAAATTTATTGTAAATTGCCCTTTGATAATGTATATATGTTCCTTCTCGGGCCTATTATAATCCAAAGCTATTTTCTCTCAACAACTCTTAAAAGAATCAAATAGCCAAAGCTATTTTTTATGCTTTTAGTGAGAATTACTTCATCTAGATATCATATTCTGAAAATTAAAAAATGACACCTGGACACAGGAATTGAACCTGTACCTGATAGCTCGTGATCTTAATAAAATCACACATTTGTAGCCGACAATTTTCGCACGTCCATCATAGACTCTGCCTTAAAATATGAGTGAAGAATGACCCTGGGCACAGGACAATTCCTGGATAGCTCAGTGGTTAGAGCTTTGGCGTACTAATCCAAAGGTCCTGGGTTCAATTCCCATGTCCAGGTATCATTTTTCAACTTTCAGAATATGAACTCTTAAAAAGGTTCACGCCCTATAGGCCGTTGTATTCACAGTGCTAATTCCAGATTTGTTGAATTTGATTTTTACCATGAAAGAAAAATTAAACTCAGAGAATCATTTAAGGAACTCCTTTATCACTTATTTACCCTCAAACCCGCCTCGGTGGCATAGTTAGCTAACGCGCCAGTCGTGTTGAGCTAAACCACCGAGGACGGGAAGATCGAGGTTCGAATCTCGGTCGGGTGAACTGGGGTGGTTTTTCCTAAATGGTTTTCCACTCTCCCTCTACGCAAATGTGGGTTCACTTCCTCTAAATTCATCCTTCTCAATTCCTAATACATTAGTGTAATTAGTACTTAAGCGTATAACCCGAACGGGTAGTAAGATGTGGTGCTAAATAAATAAAATATTTACCCTCAAGAGGTTTTTTCTCGAATATTTAAATTTACATTATTCTGATTTATTTGTTTGATTATTGTTACTACTTACTAAATACTTATGCTTTTATTGCTCTAAAGTTATTTATTTATTATTTTTTATCATTTATCATTGATATGTCCTATTTTTTTAATTGTTTATCAGTCTCTATCATTATTTAGCGATTATTGTTTATTTTATTTTGTTATTATACATGCCTTTAAGGTACTTAACTTAGGTACTTTTCGGTGCTGGCCTGTCATAGCTCTCACGACTGTTGGCCAGCACTATAATAAAGGAAATTGAAATTTATTACCATGTCTTACTACCCATACAGGTTATATGCGTCTGTACTGATTACTCTGATGTGTTAAAAAATAAGAAGCTTCAATTTAGAGGAATTGTACCTTCATTTGTGTGGAGAGAGACTAGGAAGAGTGGAAAACCATGTAGGGAAAACTACTGTCATTACACCCAACCGGGACTAAAACCCCTATCTCCCTGTCATCGGTAGTCCAGCCACACTAATATCATTAACATTCAATAGCGACAGTTAAATTTTACCAGTATTTTAAAACATTATACATTTCATATGAACTTACTTGTGCAAAAAGTTCCACTTGCAAAATGAAAAATTTAAATTGTTCTATATTTATTAGTGGCTCGGGTGGGCTAGATTTTGATCCCAAAGTGCTTCAATATTTCGAGTTATGGCTGTCACTTGTAAGTGCAGATGATCTTTTATATTTGGCCTGTTTCTAAATTCACTCAAATTATAGAAGTGTACAGTGAAAAAATTTGCCTACTAATATATGTTGTTGCAAAACGCATAGCATATTTCTAAATTGATTCTTTCATCCCAGAGTATTTCATGGAAATTTCTATCCAAAACTTTGTAATTTCTTCCCAGGGTAATTTTGTTTTAAATTATAATTTGTTAACATTTTTATAAGGTGTTATTTTGCTTTTAGAGACAATTCATTGACACTGGTAAATATACTTTATTTAAAAAAAATTTAAAATTGGCAAACCTACTACTAATACTATTTTATATTTTGGAAAACAAACAGAATATTTTTAAATTGTCTCATGAAGCCTGAGATAACTATGGTAGTGCCCAGTTAGAAAAACTTTGCTCTATGGACTTTTTTGACTCTTTATTAAGGATGATTTTAATATATGCGCTATGCAACCTATAGACCCTCAACTATCGTGTTCCTTCTATTTTTTTATCAGGCACCTGTGGCTCCCACCGCTCCAATCCCCACGACAGGCCGAGGGCGTAGCGCTTTATTTGAGATGATTAGCAAGCAGATGGAAGGAGGTAATGGTGCATTGCCTCACCCCATAGGTAGGGGTCGGTCCATTATAGACCTTCCCTTGCCAGCGGATCCTTCTCGAACCTTGGGAAGGGGAAGGTCCATGCTAGTGCCACCGCCTCAAGTTGACCAGGCTGCAGGAGGGGACCAGGGGGCCATAGGGGGACTGCCGCGGCCGATGGGCAGAGGAAGATCTGCTCTACTCCAAGGGCTTGTTGGGGAAACTACAGCTCCTGATTTGTTGTGAGTTTAGCACTGGGTACTAAAATACTGAGTTGATTTATTCTGCGGTGTGGTTGATCACTGTTTCAAAAATGAGATAGCCAGTAAGTTTCAGTTAAAGTGATGAACAGATGATTTATGGTCAAATGGGGAATTGATAGTGATTCATAACTTCACATTGTGTGTTGGACAACTTTCATCTTTAATACTTTTATGAGTATTCAAAAATAAATCTATCAACATCCCTTTGTGGCTGACAGATGGTCTTGAAGCTCAGCTTCATTGGGGTGAATCTACCATTTCACCAGCCCTACCCCATTCTTCAATACAAACAAACAAACAAACAAACAAACAAACATTGGGTTCAAGAATTTAAATTGTATTGGGTGTTCATAACCTATAGCAGGGCTTCCAACTAACGTCCCGCAGTGCTTTTTTT